>JBBPFJ010000514.1:45537-90327 GCA_037975025.1 Excoecaria agallocha
GTTCGGCAAATTTGTTTCCGTTTTCATTTTTACAAAAATTTAAGAAGTGATTTTGACAACAAAAACAAAAATTAAAAATCTTTAAAATGTGGTTTTTATGGTTTTGTTTTTATCAATAATTTAATTATTTCATCCTTATTATCACCAACGCTACCATCACCACACCACCGCCACTACCACATCACCACCACCACCACCTCCACCGCCACCACTATCACACCGCCGTCACCGCCACCGCCACCACCACCACCACTGCTATTACCGCCACCACACCGTCGCTGTCATGCCACCGTCACTACCACACCGCCACTGCCACCATTGCCGCTACCATCGCCACTATTGTTACTATCATCGCCACCACTACAGCTACCATCTTTGCCATCACCATCGCCATCACATTACTACTGTCACCACCATCATCACACCATCACTGTCGTTGCCACCACTGCCGCCATCACCATTGTCACTGTCATCTTTGCCACCACTACCACAACCACACTGCTACTAGCACTACCATCACTACCACACTACTACTAGCACCACCACTACTACCAAACCGTCGCCGCCACCACCATCATCGTTACCGCTACCGTCACCGCTACTGCCATTGCCATCATCGCTACTATCGTCACTGCACTGCCATCTCTACTGCTGTCATCGCCACCACCACCAGACTATCGTTGCTGCTACCACCGTCGCTGCCATCACCATACTGCTACTGTCATCGCTACCACCACTTCCACCATATTATGATTTTTTTAATGTAATATATTTTAAATTTTGAATTTTATTAAATATTTATTATTTAATATTAATAATTAGATTATATATATGTAGAATATGTATTAATGGATATTATAATATTTTTTAAAAAATAAATAGAAAATTAGTTTTTAAACAGTTTTTAAAGAACAAATAACAAAAATTAAAAACAGTTTATGAATTTTAAAAAACAAAAAATAAAAAACAAAAAATATTACCAAACACACCCTAAAACTATATATAGGTTTATTTTCTTAAAACTAATAAACCCTTTAGTAATGTACTAAGAGCGCATTTGTCGTTACTTTTGAAGGTATAAAAAGTTGAGCAATTGATTTATTGCGACTTAAATTGCACATCTACTATATATTTTTCAATTTTTATAAATTCTTTTTTCCAATAGTAAACTGTATTTACTTGGTGATAAAATTCATAAGTTGTTTATTTGCAAAATAATATGAATAAGGGTTAATTTCATCCATACTTATTCAATTCATACCATAATAATAGCTCAATAAAAAATATATTTTATAAAAATACTTCGATTTTTAAAATATTATTACTAAAATTATTTTAAATGAAAAATTATAAATTCAATATTAGAATGTTGATATATTCAGAAAAGTTATACATCATAATTTTGAAATATTTTTAGTTAACGTGATTTTATCATATCATTGTATTTATACTAAATTTATAATTTTTTTACTAAAATGTTTTTAATGTTAATATTTCAAAAATTAAAATATTTTTACAAAATATTTTTTTTATATCAGAACTATTTATTATTATTATTATTATTATTATTATTAATGAAATTAATCCTCCGAATGACTTCTAAGTTCCGACTACGGTTAACCAAACCATGGTTGGGTTGGTACGGCTGTGGCGGGGGAGGCTGAACTGGGATCATTGGGTTGGAGGAGGAATTGCTGCGTTCAAGGGGAAGCAAGTGGATTTGCCTGGTTCTCTCGTTGGGACGTGTCTGGATTGAGATCTAGGAAGAGATCTATATTCCACGCTCACCATACCAAATAATGACAAGTGGAATGAAAATACAGCTTCCAAATGCAACTTGCGAAAAGAAAACAAAGGATTGGTGGATTTTCAATAACAAAATCTCCGACAGTTAAGTCAAAATCTTAAGGGTACGATAGTATTTTTGTTGTGTAATTAGATTGGAGGAATCTTTCGTACTTGCTTTTCCTTTTATAGACGTGGTTGACATTCTTCCAGGAAGTAGTGGGAGGATGTTCCTTTTCTTTTGTCCACTATTTTCAGTTCTCAGGTTTAGGAGGAAGACGTGGGGGAAGAGTAACTGCTTCTCTATCGTGGCGATTGCATTTCTGGTTTGTGACCAGGCCATGGACAGACTCCTTAATTCGGTTAGCTCGAACTGTTGGTCAGCCCAGATGTCTGAATCCGAACTCAACGATTTTTATAGCTATTTGAAACCTGTAAACCGAAGTAATTATGGGTCATGTTATCAAATATGATTGTCAAAATTTTAAAACAAAAAAGTATATCAGTTGAACTTTAAAAAAAATGGTGTAGGTTTATAATTATATATTATATATTCCCTCTGTTCCATAATTTTTATCCACATTTCCTTTTTAGTTTGTCCTAAAATATTATTTATTTTTTATATTATAGTTAATATATAAATTATCTATTATTGTTATACCTTCATTTAATGTTGTTTTATTAATTACAATTTCTTTTTTTAATTATCTTTATTTATTTAAAAAATTAATTATAAAATTTTCATTAATTAAAGTATAAAAATTAATGTAAGAAATTAATTATAAATTAGGTAATAGAGTGGAGTTTTACCGCTAAATCAATTATAGTTATTTAAGTATTCAATACATATTTTATAATTTAATCTATATTCAATATTAAAAATAAGGAATACGGATGTTGATAGGATTTGAATCCAAGATCTCGTAAAATATAATTTGCACACTTTTGCTATTAAACAACGCAAGTTGAAAAATAAATTCAAACGCATAAATATAATATTTTTAAAATTTGAACACATTCATATCTCTGTAATTATTATAGTATTTAGCGATTTCAATAAAAAATTAATTTTTTTGATGTGTATTTCACAATTTGAAACCGCTATATATCGTAACGGTTTTAAAAATATTTAAATTTCGTAAATTATTTTTTATATATTTTATTTTTATAATTTTTTTTAAAAATGCATTATTAAAAAAAATGTCCCTGTATTTCTAAATGGACATTGAATAAATGAAAAATAAAAACTGATAGACAACTTTAGAAAAAAAGAAAACGGTGTTATTTGCTCGACAATTATTAACACTTTAAGACGGTTTCTATATCATCGCTCTGTCGTCTTCTCCATCACTTGATCGATTTTTATTATTTCATCACAATCTCTCCGCCATATTTCAGAGAAACACTACGATTTCAAGTCCAACGAGGTTGGAACTGGACTGACCCACTTATTGTCTAACAATCTTGAAATTAGTCTTCATAGGTTTTTGCAGTTGTTTTTACTTTTTTCTGTTGGGATTTTGATTATTAGGGATTTATTCTTCTGTGCTCTGCCGTTGATATGTTTGATCACGGTTGATACTCTTTGTTCAATTTCTTATTTTTTCCCTAATGAATGCTTTGAATTCTGCTGGACACTCAATAATTCTTGTGGTGAGTTTTTTGTTTACTTAATTTTGGGTACATCTGATTTTTATATGTTGTGTTAAATAGATGGAGACTTCTTTGTCTGCACTTTCATACCGAGGTTCTATCCCTGAAGCCATTCTTGAATCCAAAAAGAAGAAGAAACTTTTCTGTTGTCTATATCTTTGGTAAATTCTCTTTCGTTAAGAATCACTTATTTTTTTTTTTTTTACATATTTTTAATTGTTTTTGGATAATAACTATTTTCATTTTTGGTTTATCTGGTACAGGGCAAGATTCAGATTCGGCAGAGTTGGAGAAATCGACATGGAATGATCCCAAAGTATATATGTTCTTGTCTGAATTTATTTTTCCTAAATGCCATTTATGTATTCTCTCTGATTGGTTCTTTGTTCTTTTGCTGCAATCAGGTGGCAGAATCCATATCCAAGTACTGCATTTTATTGCATATCCCAGAACGAAGCACTGATGCTGCAAATTTTTCTGCAATTTGTATCCTCTGTTGAATAGTTCCCGACTCTTTTGAGCCCTTGCTTATTTTTTTCCTAGATTCAAACGTTTTTTATATGTTAAGTGTACTCTGTGCCGACAATTGTTAGCTTGAATACCTTTACGACTCGCAACCTGAACTTTAAAAAGGTGTCTCTTCTTAATTAAATTCAGTGGGTCTACTTTGCTTGCGTGAATCAAGCATATAATCTCATCCAAATATGACGTGTGCACCAGTTAATTGAGTTATCCGGCTGATCAATTATAAGAAGACATTGCCGATAAGAGACTAGACATCGACTAGGGCAAGTAATAAACAAGAAAAAACTCTATGAAAACCCCATCTCTATTACCTTTTACAACTTCATCTGATTTTCCAGTAACTAGGGTTGTATAGCATGTATTTGATCCATTTTTAGGAATGTCAATCTAGAAATTTTACAGTGGGCGAAATTTCTGTTCTGTTTTTACTTGTATAGAGCATAGATTATCTTCAGTGTTTGAAATCATAAAGTATCCTTGCATCAACTTTTACAGATCCGCAGAAATCTGTCCCATCCATAGCAGCTATTGGCTACAATGGTGTTCAACTTTGGCAAAGTGGTATGATTTTTATATTGTAACCTAGTTTTCGGAAGGCTTTCCATGCGAACTATAACAGTGTTATTGGGATTTTATTTGTCTTATTTTTTGTGCAATCCTTCAGAAGGATTTATCAGTGCTGAAGTTGTCTCCTCCAGTTTGGAGAAAGCTTGGCTGAGTCTTCATATGCAGGTGCGCATGTGCCAGTTTCTCTTAAATCACATGTTTCTACGATAACTGATATCACAAATAGAGGAAATGTTCAATTGTAGGCAAAACAATTTAACCTTGACTACTATTCTGAGGTTTTGTGAAGTTTCAAAGATGTCTTGTGACCTCCCAACAGCACTTTGTACCCATGATCTCCACATACACACACTCTCAAAGTATTGGTATGATGGTATTGATTCTAATGAACCTTGTAGCTGTTGTACATTAAATATTTTTTTTGGACCATGTTTTAGCATCAATGAGGCCCATGTCTGCTGCCATCACATTCTCCTAGCCAAGCCTCTAGATATGGGCTGTTAATAACCTTCATATAATTTCTATGTTAACTTTCAAAATATAGAATTTTTCTCAAGGTTAGATTGTAAACTACATCTTTAAGAGGCAGACTAATATTATTTCGGTTCTTGTGGTTTGGTTTGTTCAAGTCTTTACAGGCAGTCACAAACTCTAGACTTCTAAATGTTGAATTTTAGATGCAAGGCATTCTCATCTAATATCTCTATTTTACATTGTGATATAGCCTCTTTTATTGAAATTTGTGTTAATAATTACAGGAAACATCTGAAACTGTCCTGACTGCAGCTCTTGCTTCAAAGAAACTGGAACAATCTAATAATGGGTCTTCAGATGTTGGCACATCTGGGCAGGATAGTTCTTCAGGCGCAATTGTTCCACCAGCTTCAGCTGCCAAACACATGCAATCCTTCGATGCTAGAACGCCTGTTGCTTCTGAGACAATAGTAGATGATGATGGTCTTGGAAATAGTGTTGAGGTAAGCTTATGCTATGCCTATCACAGCCTTTAGGTTCCTTAAATATTTTAATAAAAGTAATATATATTTTCCTATTTGGACAGGATGAATGTACCAAAGAAGAGAACTGGACAATTTCAGAATCATTGATTGATACGTCATCAACTTTTGGAGCAGAGCAAACCACATCTTCCACCAAAGAAGCCAAGGGAATTTGTAGTCCTGTATTGCTTGACTCAGACAACTCTTCAGCTGATGGTGTATCTTCTAGCATTGGAGATGAGCATCTGCCAGGAGAAGATCAATAATCAAAATTCAGGTTTTCCTGGTGGAAATTCACTATTAGTTACTCCTGAAAAAAATGAAGATGTACAAGATGAAAGGGGTGAACATATGGGTCAAAGAAAGTCTGATACCGTTGATGACAATGAGTGTATCAAGGCACTGAGTGATGTTCATTTAAATATCCGGTTGCCTAGTGGTGTTAATTTACAAGAAAAATTCTTAGTGACAAGCACTTTAAGAATGGTCAAAGAATATGTGGACAGAAACCAAGCAAGTGGCATTGGTCCATACAATCTTGCTGTACCTTATCCTCGGAAGGTGTTCAGCCATGAAGGTATGAATATTTTGTGTGCAGTCATTTTTATTCTTAAGTTACTACTTTAGCATCCTCAGTTTTTTTTTTCCTGAATATTGGTTGACTTATGTCTGAGCACCTGTTTCTGGTGAATTTACTGCATGTTCTTATTTTACAAAAAGTGTTTGAACTTATATAGTTGTGGGGTGGGTTATATCACCAGTGGATATTTAATATGTGCAAATTGCATTAAGAGTGTAACATGGTGCATGTTCCTCATATATGATGCTCCCATAAGCCGTGGATTTAAGTGTGTCAATCGAGATGCTTGCTTTATAATTATAATTGTTCATATTCATGTGGCACAACTGGCTATCGATCCCAATCATGTGTTTGTTTGACTTAAAAAATGGAATTTTGGGTGTCTCAAGAGGTCATGCACGTAATCTTGCAGAGTGCATTTGATTAGCATGTGCTTATTTATGAATGATTATGAGTATAATTAGCTTGCATCAATTATCAATAATCTCAAGATGAACGCTTTTTACCTGATTTTATTGGGCTATAAAGATTTATGACGTAATATAAATTGTTGTGTATGTCATGTTTGCCAGGCCTCCTTTTTTTTTTTTTCCTCGCGCTTCTGTTTTGGTGAGCATAACAAGTGATTGATTTTTGGGAACTGGAAGCATTGTGGATGCTGAATTTGCTCAAGTGCTTTAATGGTTTCTGATGGATTGGTTCTTTACCTTCTTGCTTTCTAATATTGCCCATAAATCTCTTGATTAATGTTCATTTTTTCTTTCCTCCTGCTGTTGTCCTTTTGTTCCAGAGTTCAAAATCTAGATTTTCTTGAACTTATATCATTAAGAAAACATGAAGCTTTTCCTCTTTGCCTTTTGTATTTTGATTTTTTTCTTTTGTTTTAATAATCTTCTGTCTTCTGTACTAGGTTTTTGGGTTGATAGAAAGGAGTTGTAACTAGAAATGCTTGCCATTAATAATATTTCCTTCTATTTGCAGATTTAAGCAACTCTTTGTCAGAGTTGGGCCTGTACAATAGACAAGCACTAATAGTGGTTCCTCAACAAAGAGCTATAAGTTACCATGGAGGAGGTTCTTCTCCAGAACAAACAACAAACAGGGAGTCATCAGTTGCAAATAGTGGGGGATATTTTGCATCGATCAGAAGGATGTTATCCTACTTCAACCCTCTTTCCTATCTCGGTGGTAATACAAGCTCGTCAAGTTCTGGATTAGAGCAAATTGGAATGTGGGAGCATCGTAAGTTAAAAAAACTGTATTCTGATGTCAATAGTGGTTCAAATTATTTGTATGTTAGACTTTTCCGATGAATTAAGGTCTATTTTAAGGTAAATTTCTACTGGGGCATTACATCAATAATTAAGTTGTAGGTATCTTTGTTTAATTTCTCTTACAGGTTTTAATTTTAATAAATTTCTCATCTAGGACCTGTAAAATTTGCATGTTCTTTATTACTGGTGTTCTATATGCTTGGTCTGATGGTTGAGTATTTAGATTGTGTTCAGAAAAGTTAATGGTTTTTTGATATGTTTTGTTGCATACTTTGAAATACACAGAGACACACATACATTCTAGAGAAGAAGGGTTAGCGGCTTGAGGGTTGAGTATGGGCTTTAAATTTTTGATGGAAAAGGAAAATGTTGTTAGTTACTTCTGCTGATATTATTTTTGGAGAGACTTAAAAATCTTTCTGAAGTGTCGGGCTTGTGTATATCATTACTATTTTTTTTTTTGATCTTATTAATTAGCTGATGGGTGGGAACCTCCATTGATGCCTGTTCACTTTTTGGTCATTAGTGTAGATATTTCTATTCAGTCAGATATCCATCTGGTTTGGCATCTTCTCTTGTTTAAAAAATTTGACACGCGATGCTTGATAGTGAAGTTGAAGTAATAGGGGAAGCATGTCTCTCTCTTTCTCTCTCTCTCTCTCTCTCCTCTCTGGTTTGAACGAAGGGAAAGTCTATTCAATTAGCTTGCAACGCATATATGATTATGAATTCAAGAATTATGTGATAATTATTTCTTTTGGAAAATCATGTACATTTAGGAAATCTATGGAAATTATTTTCTATGTTGGCAAAGTGCTATCACGAGACATTTTATGTTGATTCTGCTTTTGCTATTATAGGTCCAAATTCAGCATACTGGAATAGTGCTGCAAGCTCTCAGAGGCCTAACTCCGGCAGCTCTCCTAATCAAAGCACTTCACCTGTCAGAAACAACGGAAGCCGGCAACCAACAGCTTCCTGTTTTGGAAGCAACATTCACACACTGAAACATGATGAAGATGATAGCCGGTTCAGCGGTAGGAATTCCTTTTGGAATGGCAATTCAACTCAGTATGGTGGCAACAGTGATGATAAATAATGCTGTCAGGAGACTATTTAAGCAGTGTACTTTATTGTATACCACATTTGATGCTTGCTTCTTACCAATTTGTTTTTGTCCTATAATTATTTAGTTGTTTTATTTCTTATGCTCAATTGCTGGTTGTGCCATCGAACGTTTTTGTTAAAGATAGTCATCCTTGTTCCAAGATAACATACTACTGATGCTAATTGGTTGATGTGTGTGTGTGCGTGTGTATTCAATCTGAGATCGTGGAATTAGGATAAGGGGACTTGATTTCGGTGTGCTGGTAGGGTGTGCAATGTTCTGTTAGATTTTCGGTGAATGTTAGGCAACACTATCTGATAATTCTCCCATCCAAAAGCAATAACAAACGCTATTGGATTTTTGGTGAATTGGTTGGCACCTGGATAATTCATTCGTATTAAACTAATAATAAAACATATGATAAAAGAAAAAAGGCCTTGAGGGCAATTTAGCCCTGAAGTTTTATTTTGGGTATAAAAGCCTTTAAGAACTTCCCTTTTTAGTATTAGAATTTTATGTTTTCAGTATCTAAAGTCTTCTTTCTTATTCGATCCAAAAAAAACAAAAAGGTCTTCTTTCTTATTCTAGTTTAGTTAAAATAATGTTGTATTTTTTATTTTTACCAATATATATCTTATAGTTTTCATTAAAACTGACATTTTTTACATTTCTAATATAGTTTCTTGGATTACATTTGTTAATTCCTTTTCATGCGAACCTCTTACTTGTCCATTTATTTCTATTATTATTATTATTATTTCATGAAATTTTTTACTGTATAGATCTAATAAAATTATTACATTTTTCAAATTTTTCTATGGCATTAATTTTGTTTATTGTTAATCAAACCAAAATTCTGTATCAAAAATTTCTAACGTTTCTATTTGGTTAATATCCGAATTATAATTTTTATTTTTATTTTTTTGAAATATTTTAAATATTATTTCTAATATATTCTTTTTCATTTCGTTCTAATTCATTTTCTAATAATTTAACAGTATTTTTTTGTACACTTCTAAATCTTAAATAATTAATTCTATCTTTTGTATGATTAACATGCCATTTTTTTTATAATTAATTCTCTATCTATTTTTTTTTATACGTATCTTGATCCATTTAATTTTCGTTTAGTGTTTTATTTGTTTCATTTGTTTGTTTTGTAATTTTTTCTAAATATTTTTCTAGATCATCTTTTATTACCTTTAATTCTACTCTTATTTTTTGCAATATAGGTGTTCTATATTCTTCTAAATTATTTAATTCTATAAACATATATTCATTTTTCATATCTCTCATTCTATCTTTATAATATTTTTCTATTAATTCTGAACAGTTTAAATATTATATTACAAGTTTCTCTTAAGTTTACATTCAACATTTTATTTTACTTCTAAATCTAGATTTTTAGTTTATAGATTTCAAGTTCTTATATTTCTTAAGCAACTAGTGCTCCTAGGCTGTGATACCACCTATCACAAACAGAAGCGTGCACATCAGAGAAATAAGAATTTTTAATTTCCTTTAAATTTTATGATTATGATTGTCCTTAAAACATTGTTTAATTTAAAACTTAACAAATTCATTTTGAGACGTATTCTTTCTTTTTCACCTTTTCTTTATATCACCATCCATACATGAATAATAGATGTTATAAATTTTCCTATTTTGGGTCCAACACGCTTCATTTCTACTGTTGAATGTAGTTATCAACAAATTCTAATAACTATTCACCCTTAGGCCGTGACGTTCTGAGTTGATCTAAGTGCTTCATTTTCAATAGCCTTTGTCGTTGAACTCTAAATATGGGTCTGGTAACATTGGATGCACTACTGAAAATAATTTCCAGCAGACAATAGAGAATTTGTTATGAAGGTTCCTTATAGAAAAACTTTAAAGGATCTAAGTGATCCAATCCTCTTTAATTATTACTTATGGTTTTTCTATATTTCTTGAAAGATTTTAATGCCAAATAGTAGGATTACTCAAAAAGAATAGATGAGTGCTTAAAATTCCATAGATTTTATTCCTGCTAAAAGATTACAAGATTTGACAACAGGGGAAATAACACTACAAGAAAATCAGCAAATAACAACGGAAATTAGCAACCGAATTTGTTGAATTTCCGTTGCTAATAAAAATTAGCAACGGAACATTCGGTTGCTAATTCGGCGGTTGGTATTTTTAGTAACGGATGTTTATTCCGTTGCTAAATTTAGCAACGGATATTAAATTTCGTTGCTAAATCTAACCACTAACATTTGGTAAATTGGTCAAAATTAGCAACCGAATTCAAATTCCGTTGCTAAATTTAGCAACCGAGTGGTATTCCGTTGCTAAATTCAGCAACTAGTATAAAAAATTTGTGACTGTTGTTTCGTCGCTATTCCATCACTACAATAATAAACCAACAAATTACACTAAAACAGCAAGCTGTTTGTGTAATTTGGAAAACCAAAAAATTACACTAAAACAGCAAACTGTTTTAGTGTAATTTGGAAAACCGACAAGTTCTGCATTTAGATTAGCAAAAGAAATTAATTACTAATTCCGCATTTAGATTATGAAAACACGACATAATAATCTCCCTTTATATTATTCAACCCCCTTTTGTCATGGTCTGTCACGATCAGTGAATCTGATTTTGGCACGTGTTCTTCCAGGCTAAAGGGTACTAAATTATGCTATGTAATAAATAATTCAGATAACATATAATATAATTCATAAATTAAATTAATCTCACCTGTTTCATAAGAGAAGCGAAAGCATCCTTAGACAAGCCAAACCCCATTCCAGCCATTTCAGCTACAGCCTGAAAATGAAAGAATAAAATATCTTATGAAAATATTATTCAATTATAATTACTACTCATGTCAATAGACGTAAATTACCTGAACTGCATCCACCATCTTGTGTCCCCATGCATCCATAAAGTCTACCCACTCAGGAAAGCCTTCTGGGATAGGAGGTTCCAAATTGAATTCCTGAATACATAATAATATCATTAGAAGAATAATTGCTGGGAAAAAAATAATATAAAAATTTATATCTTTTTGATCTTATTAAAACTGTCATATTATATTAAAAAATACATAGAAAAGCGTTTGAAAACAACGCACGTGTGTGTGCAATAACAAGACGGCGATAGAGGGATAATATACCTTGAAGCGGGTGTTAGCTGGTGGAGCACTAACCCTCCACATGTATCGCCATTTGAGATCAGGTCCATCAGGCAAAGTTGGTTGCATTTCTTTGGGCATTGCTTTAATTTTTGCCTTTATTTTCTCATCCACTACACATTTTGGAACTTCCAGTCCATCAGGGCTCGATCCAATCTGTTATTTCCCACCGCAAAACTCCTTTAATTAATTTCACTCTCAAATTAATTACCCATGCACTCACATTTCTTTAATTACTGAATATTTTGTGGTTCTTTATTATTCCAAATTATATTAATTATCGATAAAAGGATGGCCAACTGCATATGACTTTTTTGCATTATCAGTTTAACTTATTTCAAAATTAATTTTAACACAAATATACTTGTCTCCCATGTTTCAACAGTTAAAACCGACTCTAAAATATTGTGCTGTTTCAGATTCGACTCTAACAAAAAAAGGGTTTTCTATTTAGAGCAGGAATTACCGCATATAGTGCCTCCAACTTTGTGTTGTTTCGCAATATTTCAAGAACAGTTCTATATGTCTCTCACAAAAACTTGAACCAAGGGGTAACAAGTTCGCGATCAGACCTGTCCTTTCCTTTCTCTCCACTAACATAATTGAGCATCAGATCTTCTGGTCTCTTATCTGCCTCAAGATCATTAACATCAAGAGCTTCTTCCAGGGCTTGTCCATGGCTACGAGCTTGTTCAGCTTTCTCAGTGGACAGATGCATAAAATGCTTAATGACCTCCTCTAAGGAATTTACATTCACTTGTTGGCACACTATCCTATATTGTATTAAACCATCCTTTGCAAATCTTCCTCTCCGCATATCTACACAAAGCTCTACATACTTGAACATAATCTTCTCAAGTGTCTTCTGCCATGCTCGATATCTCTTTCAGGTGATCAGATCATGCAATGCTTGCAAAGCATCTTGCTTCTGCCCCACATTTATCAACTCTACAACCAAAAATAACTAGTGATATTCCATTTGCAAGTCAATTAAAGATAATTTGAAAATCATACAACCTAAGACGCCTCCTAGGTCTAATGCAATGTTATCCATATCTAACATAGAGTTTTCCCTCCACCATCTTATTTAGCAATACAAGGTCTTCCAATCAAAATAAGGGAAGAAAGACAGAACAAATGATACTAACAGATAGCATTTTAACAATTCTACTGAAACATTAGCTATTTTAACTATTCTACTGAAACATTAGCTATTTTAACTATTCTACTGAAACATTAGCTAATATCAACAGCAGTCAATATGATATATAATCTAACAACCAAAAAAAAATCTCCCAGGTAAAATAGCATTCTCAGAAATTCTAGCAAAATGAGCCAATCATGGATACAAGCTCTCACACAACAGAATTACTAACAACTACGCATGGACATACACATAACAAAATTTAAGTTATACTGCACAACACGATTGAATTCAGTTTTCATCAAGCACAATTTTCATCAGGATAAGAATTTGGCCCTAAATTGAACATGAATCCAGCAAAAACTGATTGAATTCAGAAAAGTTCATTAACAATTGTTCACAATCACCTAACAGATATAATTCAAACCTCCTATATGTCGAATTGAACTCCTTTTGAAGACTATATTCCCTTCATGGAGAGCCTGAAGAACAATCACTTCTGGTAATACACCAAAGCTCCTAAAACAATAAATTCACAAAATTAGAGAGAAATTTCATGAACTAATTTGAAAAATTACTTAGCTCAATTCACCTTAAAGAGTTCTTTGAATTTGTTTCTACCACTGCCATTAAACACCTAATTCCACTTCTCTGATAGAATTCCTTTAAAAAGAGCTATTTATCCTTCTACATGTCATTTTTTAAGTAATATTGGCAAACCTGAGCCGCCATTAATACTATATATTCAAAGTATGATTTCTTTGTGATTTAAAAAAAATAACAAGCTGCTGAAGATTACAGCAAAAGACAAGTTTATTACATAAACAAATTAATATAATAACAGGAACAGAAGGGCATGGGATTAAAACATGTTAAATTATTCAGCGGACAAGGATGTTGGTTATTATCGAATGTTTGACTATTCAATTTTTATCTAATTCTGCCAAACATTTTAAATTTAAAATGGACATTACATCCAGATAGAGTACACCTATTAAGACTAACCATTTTTAATGGAAGTTTTTGAATGACATAATCATACCCGAGTTTCTGGTTCCACTGATAGGAGCTTATCAATGAGGGCCAAAGCTGAAGGGGGGAAGTTTTTGAATGTCTCAGCAACACAATGCTTATGATGGTGTTGAGGTTTAAAACTTACAGCATTTAATCTGCAATCACATCATAGTAATTAGGCCACACAAAAATTGCAGAATGCCAGTTTGTTGACTCAAATGGCAGCAGTAAAGGGATGGGAAGTAAATTAAAAGCTCATTATATTTTTCAAGAAATAAGAACTGGAGATCATAAAATGAATTTCCTCAATGTGCATTCAACAAGCGTATAAAAAATAGGAATTTATTAAGAGTCACATTTGTCGTATACAAGGTACCTGGGGTTCCGTAAATTTGTTGCCAGGTGTTGCTGCAATTCCAGCAAGGTCGTGGTCCATATACTCAAAGACAAGGTACAAACTCCCAGACATTCTAGAAGTTAGTATCCCTTCAAGTTTTATAATATTCGGATGGTCAAGTCTATGCAAAATAATGATTTCCCTAGCCATGAATCGGACACTTTCAGGATCCATGTTGATGAACCTCACCGATTATTGTGCTCTTCGAACAAGCGCCGAAACTTCGCCAGACCGGTGACCGGAGCCTCACCGGTGTAAGACCAAAACCACCAGGAGTTGGATGACGTTGAGGAGAGTCCACCGGCGGTGGTCACGCACTCAAAGGACTCCGTTCATGGCCAGGATCTAACAAAAACCGTCGGAGACTTTCTTTCTTTGATCTCTACGTTACCGGCGATGGGAAGGGAGAAGAGGATGGCGAAAAGGAACTCCTCGTTGAGGGGAACTCACCGGCCTTATTTGTGTCTCCGTCAGGCGCCTCACTTCGCCGGAGAAAAGGGAAGAAGCTAAGGCAGATGGAGAGAAGAACGGCAAACGTAAAGGGGACACTGTGACGACGTTAGCAGACGGACTGGTGTTCCGTTAGTGGCCAGCAACTGGAGCGAACGACGGTGGGCCAGTAGCCTGCGTCGTTAATCGGCGCTCCTTCCTCCGATCTCCCCTGCTTCTTTTCCCGATCCACTCTTCTCTTCTCTTTTTTTTTGATATTAGACATTTCATGGGACTTTAATAAAACTTTCCCCCCAAAATATCTATATATGTTCTCTTCTTTTCTTTTTATTATATACATTTATTTACTTTAATTCCTTATTTATTAATAAAATATATTTTAGTTTAAATTATAAAATAAAAAACTTAAAGATAATATTCACTAATGTTATATCACATTTTAATATTTAGAAGAGAAGAATTTAACACATTTTAATAAAAAACTTAAAGATAATATTCATTAATGTTATATCACATTTTAATATATGCACATACATATGTACATGTATGTGTATATATACACATACATATACATGTATTTATGCATACATACATATGTACATGTATGTATATATATGTACATACATATATATACATATCCATATGTATATATATGTATGTACATACATATCCATATGTATGTATGTATGCACATACAAGCACATACGGATATATATATATATATATATGAATATGTATGTGCATATGTATATATGTATATATATGTATATACATAAATATATATTTATATGTATAAGTATGTATATAGATACATACATGGATGTATGCATGTATGTATGTATGTATGTATGTATATTTGTATATGCATATACGTATGTGTATATATGCACATATACATACATACATATACATATGTATGTGTACATATACATATGCATATGTATGTATATGTGTGTATATATACATATCCATATGTACTCATATACAAAATTTAGCAACGAAAATGAAATTCCGTTGCTATTTTAGCAATGGAAATAAAATTTCGTTGCTATTTTAGCAATGCAAATAAAATTCCGTTGCTATTTTAGCAACCGAAATAAATTCGGTTGCTATTTAGCAACGGAATTCTCTTTCGGTTGATATTTTAGCAACCGAAAAAAATTCCGTTGCTATTTTAGCAACCGAAATAAATTCGGTTGCTATTTAGCAACGTAATTCTATTTCGGTTGCTATTTTAGCAACCAAAAAAAATTCCGTTGCTATTTTAGCAACCGAAAATTAATTCAGTTGCTATTTTAGCAACCAAAATAAATTCGATTGCTATTTAGCAACGGAAATATATTTCAGTTGCTATTTTAGCAACCGAAAAAAATTCCGTTGCTATTTAGCAATTGAATTATGTTCCGTTGCTAAAATAGCAACGGGAATTTAATTCCGTTGCTAAATTAGCAACGGAAAAAATATTTCGTTGCTATTTTTCATTCCAATTTTTTTCCGCCATTTATTAGCGCCTTAATTAGCAACGGAATAGTGATTCCGTTGCTAATTTTCGTTGCTGAATTTGGCGCCAAAAATTCCCTCCACTTTTAGCAACGGAATATAACCAAAAATTTTTTCGTTGCTAAATCTACAAAGTTTAACCAATTTTAGCAACGGAAATAATTTTCCGTTGCTAAATAGCAACGGAATTGACTTTCCGTTGCTAATTTAGCAACGGAATCATTTCCGTTGCTATTTTCAGATTTTCTTGTAGTGTAATGAGATAATTTGTAAGTTAATCCATCCCCTCTTTATTACTTTATGGGTTTTTATAGAGGTTGAACCCTGCCTCTACTACATCATTTCTTACATCTTCCTTTTTGGCTATATCTTTAAGTATTGTCTTTCTTCTTTTCAGAGAGGGTCCAGCTCCACTAAGTTCTATCCTCCTCTTTTTTCTATCAACACAAATTCTTTCTTTATGCTGCTTCCAAAAATTTCTCTTGTTGCTTTAGTCATTGGCAGGCTTCCTTCTAAGATTCTATCTAGATAGCCTTCAAGTAGATATTTCTGATGCTAATTGGTGGATGGATTAGTAATCAATATATTTCCTTGATAGCTTGTATAATATCTTTTTATCATTTAACATTTCTTTTAGTCCTTCATCTTATTTCGGGTAAATTTTTTATTAGCATAGATAAAAAGGTAAATGTCCATTCTCATCAGGATTATATTCTTGTCTGGTTGTTCCCATTTCGATGACTGTTTCATTACTAATTTCTATATTTTTCTTGTAATACAATTCAGGAATGATACTCATTGTTCTGATATATATTTTTCCTCCTTTAGTAATACGTTTAAATATTTAAATTTGAAATTTAATTATATCTTGTAAAAATTGAATTTCTTACAATTTTTCTTGCGGATAAATTATGTGGAACCAAAATGATATAATTTTTGTGCCATTCTCGGATCAACTCCTTTCCGTATAATATCCTTATTATATATTCCATTTATTAGGAATATGATTATTCCAACTGCATTAGTAAATTTGGCTAAATATTGCAGAGGTTTCATGAAATCTTCTTCCCACTATTTCTTCTATTCAGAGGCATTAATTCTAGATCTTTCATAATCATTCCATAATCTTGTAGATAAACATAGATTTTTAGATAGATCATTTGGAGTTATCAGTACAAAACTGAGTTTCTCAATAGATGTTTGGATAGATGCCAAAGGTTGATAAGAACAATTTAATTTTTGAATTGATCATCTTATAAATAAATTCTTAAATATATCATCTTCTGGCTCTCTTTTGGCTGTTGTGTCAAGAAACAATATTTTTAAGGGCTAGAACTTCCTGAGCTAGATGCCTTTAGATCTTTATTGGATTAACAGTAGATCGCTTGTACATAATTCATATATACTTGATTTATGTCATTTATCTATTTTTAGAGAACGAGATATAGATTTTTGTAGATTTCTATAAATTGTTGTTTCATCTCATTTTCCAATAATTGAATTCAAGACAAATATCTCTAAAAAGATTCCATTTGCTCCTTCTTTTCAAAAGTGAGCTTAGATATCCTTTTTGCACTTTTCTCCATATGATTCCTGCAAGGATTATGTTAAAACAAACAATTTATATGTCATTTTTACGTTTACTTAGTAGATCTGCTAATATATTTTCTTTTCTGGTATATATTTTATATTAATATTAAAATTAACAAAATATTCTTGCCAACTCATTTTCCTTCTTTGGGCTAATTTTTCATTATAATTTTTTGAAATGAATGACTTTACCTGTGTATTATCTATTTTTCACAGTAAATTTTTTAGGCAATAAAATTAATTCAAAATTTTTTATACTTTACTGCTCCTAGTAATTCCTTTTCATTACTGTGCTATTTTTTTCAGTATTGGTAAATGTTCCAAATGCATATTCATAAATATTTTCCATTTTTTAAAAACAGCTTTGTAGAAATTGGATATTAAGATAGCTCCTGATTAGAGTTACCTGATAAGAAAATGAATTTTTATAAATGGATAAGGAGCAGAGATGCCACGCTTTCCCCTAAGAATTTATGTTTTTATGATATTTTTTTTATCCCTCTTATGGATTTTAAATATTTAAAAATCCTTTTTGGAACCTTTTCCCTCTTTATCTCTTTCAAACATTACAAAACGAGAAATTTGGTTTTTAAAACTTAAGGAAGTTTGGAGTGTTTTGACTTTATCTTAGCCTACCAACCATTGGTGAGCTAGAAAAAAAACATAATGAGGAAGGGGATATGGAGGATGAACCATCCCCTCCTAAGGGAGAAAATTTTGAATTGAAAACTCTTCCTTCTCATTTAAAATATGTATTTTTAGAAGATAATTTAAAATCAATAATTATTTCCTCACTTTTAATAGGTTTGAAAGAAGAGATGCTCATAGAAGTACTAAAAAAGCATAAAGGAGCAATTGGTTGGGAGACATCCAATTTGAAAGGAATTAGCCCCAGTTATTATCCACACTGGATACCTATGGAGAATAATTTCAAACCGATAGTTTAGCCCCCAAATAAGAATAAATCTCACTATGCAAGAAGTGGTGAAAAAGGAGGTGTTTAAACTCCTTAATGCAGGAGATTAGAGAAAGTTATAGCTTAATGAATTAGAACAGTTTCGACAATGGTCATATGATAATGCAGCTCTTTATAAGGGAAAGATGAAGCATTGCCATGACAAGAAGTTACATCAAAAGGAATTTGCTCCCGGAATGATGGTCTTGTTGTACAATAGTCGATTATGATTATTCCTAGGAAAGTTAAAGTACCGTATCAAGTTTTGTCAAGTAATGATTTTGGAGTGGTGACAATAAAAGCTTATTATATGGGGAAAAAAAGGATTGTTGAGGCAACCATGGTATAAGAGGGTTTACAAGTCTAGCTAATGACTTTCTAAACTCAAAACTATTCTCTTTCACTCTTTATATCTTTGCTTTGAATTGGTGTTTTTATTGTTTTTGTTGTTTTTGTGTTTTGGCATGTTTTTATAGTTTAGTTTTTAGTTTGGTTTAGTTTGTTTTACTTTTATAGGGGATTCATGAGTAAGAGGCTTGTGTGTTCAATGGATGAGTTTAATATGATTTTGTCATCGGATAAGTGAATCATAAGTATTAATGAGCAATATAAGCTTAAAGTGCAAGCTTAAATAATGAACTTAAAGATATTGAAGTATAAGAGCATGTTAGCAAATTAGAATTCAAAGTTTTTCCAGTACATGTTCTTTCCTTTAAGTTGAGTTTTATGAATTGAGAGTGTAAATGCATTGAGGTTTGTGAGGTTTTAAATTAGGATTTGATGCTCGATTTAGTGGTAATTTTGTCCGTGTAAATAATAAGAAGGATTTATCATGGGTTTTAAGCTTGGAAAAATCAATTTGGGGATAGTACCGGGTCACTCGGTCGATTGGTCCCACTTACTCAGCCTAGTACCCATTTACTTTCTCTTCCTTGTTTCATTTTTTTTACAAAAGGGGATAACACCATTTCACTCGCCCGAGTGGTCCCAATCACTCAATCAAGTGGTCTATTTTAAATAGTCTCATTCATAATTTGACCACCATTTTTCCCTCACTCTCCCTCCCTTCTTTCACTCTCCCATAAGCACAAAAAGCACTCTTTCGAGTGTTCTTGATCCAAGATTGATTTTTTTCAAAATTTCTTACTAATTTGAATCAAGTGATTTTTAACTACATATTTTCATTATACATTTTCTTTGTTGTTTAATTTAGCTTGAAATTAGGCTAGCTTGGGGTGATTTCATCTTATAATTTTAAAACTTCAATGGTGTTGCTTATGTTTAATCCTACATTGCACTTGATGCATGTATGTTCTACTTGCTGGATTTTAATTCTTGTAAAATTTTTAGTTCATATTGCCCATCATCTTACTCTTAATTTGTGTGCTTACTAAGTGTTCGATGAAATGCATGAATGAATTGCATTCCAAATTTCACTTGAAAATTATTAGCTCAAATCCTTCTCAAGCATCCTTGCTTTCACAAAAGCTAATTGAACTTTGTTTTCCATGTTAATATGTTATGTGTTCATATTCCTTTAAGCTGTTTAATGTGACTATTTTAGCTTTCGTTTCAATCTTATTATTCAATTGCAATTTTTTAGTTGGAATTTACACTATATCATGTTGCATTTCCATCTTTCAAAGACCACTTGTTATTTTTGGTATCCTCATTGATCATCACATAGCTTTGCAACATGGCATTAATCTTATATAATTTTGGCATTCTATTTGATTGGTCAATTTGGAATCATACTTTAGTTTTACATATTGCTCACTAGATTATCTTCTTTTGTTTTGTGCAGTGGCTCCAAAGAAAGCTAAGCATGATGAAGCTTCAAGCTCTTTTGAGTTCCATTTTCCCAGTTATATGGATAAGGAAAAGCGTTCGCATTATGAATATTTTAGTACTCGCACATATATTAAGCTAGCGCATTTGAGCAACATTTATTTGAATATTTGAGATGGTAAACATTGGCATGAAATCTTTCCTTTGATCCAGAATGTTGGTTGGGAGGAGTTTATGAACCAAAAGCCAAAAGTTTACCCAGAGCTTGCAAGGGATTCTCTTTATTCATTTGAATGTTATTTTAAAGGTGATGATGATCTTGGGATAGTGAATTTCATGTTAGGAAAAAAGGGATACACAATGGATTTTTCTACTTTTTCGGAGCATTTGAAATTTCCTAAGGATGATACTATGGAGTTAACTACTGATTCTAAAAGAGAGAATTATAAAATTATTCGAGACCCCATCAACCAGAAACCATGAAAGGGTGGTAAAATCAAAGCTCATTCTCTAAAAGATTATTCACTTAGAGTTCTTCATAGGTACTTTTCTAAGAACAGTTTTAATTATCTTGGTGGTCTCAGTGTGGTCAATACACAAGGGGTCTTGATTCTAAGGTGTATGATTGAGGCTATTCCCATCAATGGAACATTTCTTATAGCAGCAAAAATTAAGGAATTACAAAAGAAACCTATTAATTGGTTGGATTGCCACTATAATAGCATAAGCTGTGAATCATTTAGCCATTAGAGATCCTCTTGACGATGATTTGGAGTATACCGACTTTGCTATGCTTATATGCATGAAGATTTTGGTACTTAAACCTCATCACATTGGGCCACAAGAGCTGAATATTTACATATGAATAAATTTCAGGAGGTAGAGATCAAGAAGAGACAAGTGAGGATGACCAAGACCTTGGAGACCATCTAGAGGTCGGCTACCACCAAGAGCCACATTCATATAAGAACCCTTTTTCTCCATAAGTTAAAGCTCAATTTAATGAGGTTCATGTTCAGCTTGCTAGCTTACAAAGTATAATGGTAATGGATGCTATGTAAGAAAGCTTGGACAAGTATAAGTAGAATTTTCAGCAGTTTGTTTAAAGCTTTTGGACAAGCTTTCCTTTACCAGCTTTTTTACCATAGTGAGCCATTTTGCTAAGGACAACAAATGTTTGTGAGGGGGTAAGAGCTTGTGTAGCTTAAATTTTTAGGAAGTAGCAATACACCCTTTTTTTGATTCATGAATTTCTTTTGTCTTTGTTTGTGTTCTAATTTTAGTAGTTTAGTTTAGTTAGTTGTTATGCTAGAAGTATGCTTAGTTATAATTATTATTTAACTTGCACTAAAGCTTAGTTTGCCTTAGTTTATCTTCAAAGTGAACTATTTGAACTTGAACTTAGAATTTGTATAAGTCAAAATTATTTGTTTAGTACTAAAGCAAGTATGTTTTTTAATGAATTTTTGAGCTAGTTTAACATCCAACTTGGCTAATATTTGATAGTTTTTTACTTTTTAAGCACTAAAGATCAGTTTTTAAAATATAAGAAAAATCAATGCATTGAATAGTTGAGTAAGAAATTTTAGGACACTAGAATGTTCCTCATCATCCTTCGAAGCATAAAAATAATTCAATTCAACTTAGAAAGTGATCCAGGTAATATTTTTCTTATTGAGCCATATTTTAACTGATTTTCCTACCCTTTATGCATATTTATCCTTTGTTAGCCATTTTTAACCGAATAAGGTATGCTAAATGCATTCCATATTTATTTTTCTTATTACACTCATTTATTAATCATATAGCCTAAATAGCTTTTGTCTTTCCTTTTAGAATTGGCCACTCTAAGATTGAATGGATTAATGGAAATTGATACGTAATACAAAGGGTGTAATGAAATTTTTGTCAAAGTTTATTGTTGAAGTCAAGCGAATAGTGAAAAATTTCCTTGTAATTATCCATTTTTATTATTTTATTACAAGCAATGAAGCTAGTGTGAAAAAAAAGCAATAAAGTTAGCATATATGGTAAAATCTTAAGTGTGGGGTATTTACACGGGAAAACGATTGTGATATCTAAAAATGGGATGAATTGTGAATTTGAGAGAGTTGTAGAGTTCTTTCTCTCAATAGTACTTTAAATATAGAGGGTTGAGCAAGTTTGGCTAAGCACTATAATTTTCAAGTTAGTGGGATGAAATTTTAGAAATGTTAGTTTATCTTATCATAGAGTGGCTATTCTTTTTGAGTAGCTATTGTCCATTCTTTGATAACCAACACCTTAACCCCATTACAACCTTTAAGAGACCTAAATGATTCTAAGTTTTATTTTTGAGTTATTTCGCGAAGATAACCTTCAGATTCTGGTGCTAAAGGAAAGGCTTATGGTATTTCTAGAGTTTCAAGTGTGAAACCATTTGTACACATAGGTATATATTCATTCTAGGCTTAACTATTTAATTGCATTGGTGTTTTGTTTTAAAAATTGCTTAAAATATTTTGGTCTTACATACACACATATGGAAACTAACCTATATTGACATGTTTAAGTTTATTCTAGTTAAAGATTTGTTAGATGCTCTTGTTAATTGCTAGACTATGTTTTGAAATGCATGTTTCTTTGTTAGAGTTTGATTTCTTTAAGTTGTATTTTTCAAATATGCTCAGGGGTGAGCAAAGTGTAACTATGGGGTATTTGATAGTTGTGAATTTTAAGTACGTTTGTAGTAAATTTAGGTGTTCATTTATGATAGTTTAATGTTATTTTAGGTGTTTTATGTTTAACTTTTTGTACTTTGTATTTTGAGGTTTGAATGTAAGTTTTGATGTCTTTCAGGGCTTATTTGAAGATAAAAAGAAAAAGGAGGAAAGTTGAGAAAAATATGCAAGAAAATAGGAGTTTTCATGAAGGAGTGAAGCATCACTCGATAGAGTGAAATGGTCACTTGGCCAAGTGACTAGATCACTCTCTCGAGTGAAAAAACACTCACCCAAGAAGAAAAAGTCACTCACCCACTTCGATCTTCTCTTTGTCCAGCAATATTTGACTCTTCTAAGTGAAATTCATCACTCTCCCGAGTGATATAATGAAAAACATGATTTTAAACTTCCTAATTAGGTAGAATTCAATTCCTATTTGGTTGAGGAAGTTTACAAGAACTCAAACTTCTTATTTGATGTAACACCCCCAAATTTACATCGGTCATGTATGGTATGTTGTAAAGCATAAACAATTACCTAGGATAGATTTTGGAGTGATCGAGATTGAATAGAACAGGAAATTTGAAAGGAGTGTAAGGTTAAATGTGGCCGAGCCAGGGGAACCCGAAGATGGGTGATTCGACAAGCAGTGTGAGTTAAGGATGGATTAGAGAGGTACATGTTAAATGGAGTCTAGTGGTACAATTTGAGAAGAAATTGAGGTCAAATAGGCCTCCATAAGGGCAAACAAAGAAAAATTTAACGGGTCGATGTAGGTTTGATCAAAACTTTAACCACACATTTGGGGACCTTAGAGACCGCCAATGGACTTTATATTTCACACATATGTTATAAATAATATATATAAACCCAGGGAACTGAAAAATAGCAATTTTGAAAGTTTTGGAAATTTTGATTTTGGATTGACTGCACAGGCTACCAAAGCTAGAAGTACATTGAAATGATATTGGAATGAGTTAAAATTTTTACCATATGTTCTTGAGTATATAGTGATACCCGTGGCAAAATTTCAGGGCAATTTGACATTGGAAACAAAAATTCATATTTTGGGATGTAAAACCAAGATCGGGTCATTTGAAGGGCCAAATTTGAGAATTTGACCATAAAAAGACACATAAATTACTATTAGAAAGCCATTATCATGTGCAAGTGAGCTTAGATTAGTAGGATAAACCCAAGTTGGTGTATGAGTGACAAGTGGCCAAATTTAAAGCCTTTAGATTCAATAGTAAATGAGTGAATCTTGGCCATTCCTATGAGGCCCCTAAATGACCCTAATTGAAATTTTCATGATTTGAGTAGGATTTAATTGATTAAGATTAAATTAAAAATGAAAAAAAAATCCATATAAAGTATGGGTCAAATGATGAATTATTGTGCCATTAAATTAATTGTATGAAAATAAAATTTAATATTATAGTTTAATATTAATAGAGGGTATAATTGGAGTATAAAGTATTAATTTGGGATAAATTTTATAATTATGATATTTTAGGGGTTAATTGTGAATAGAAGAATAATTGAGTGGTCAATTTAAAAGAAGGAAGGGTCACTTTATATCATGTAAAAAGGAAAGAGCTAATGATAGGACATGCAAATTGTTAAAGGACTAGAAGGGATATTTTCTACTATTATATAAGTTGATTTTAGTGGAAAGAAAGAGAAATGGGAGAGTGGATTAAGAGAGAGGGTTGACATCTATACAGCCTTGAAAGATTTCTTCTTCTTCATCTCTTACAATTCTATCTTAATCTCTCAATTATCTATGAATTCTTGAAGAAAAATTTCATGCATGTGGTTTGTTCAAGAAAATATTGATTTATATTATTGAGGTACGGTTTTAATTTCTTGTTATCTTCATCCTCATCATCTTTTTCTTCATCCTCTATTTGGAATCCGTTTGGGAAAGTTGTTGGAAATGGTTGATTAGAGAATGATTTATATTGTAGATAAAGAAGATGAAGGTAGAAGAGACAAAGGAAAAGGTCTTGCAAATGATTAAAAAAGCTAAGGGATTTAGGCCAAGGTATGGAATTAGGGTCATCTTAGTTTTTTGTGGATGATTTTTGATAGAACATGCTTTGATTGATTGAAATTTTTGGATCAAAGAAAAAGAGAACTAGTTTGTGAATTGTTATTGTGGAAATTACATGAAACCATGGACCCTAGTGAATGAAATCTTAGTGTAAACTATTTTAGGAATCTTTAATTGAAACCGTTGAAATTTTTAAAGTTATGCTAGACATATACCTACAAGATTGTTAAAGGAACCTAGCCCTAATTATGTCTTTGAATAAATTTTTATGATTTATTGAATGTTATGTGAAATATTAACGCATATTAAAAGAAAGAAGGAATTTATTTTACTCTAATAGCTTCACTTGGTTTTATAATTTTTACTGCTATAAGAGAACTTAGCATGATAAGAACTTGATCTATTTGAGTTATACGTCTTTGCCATATTATGTGTTGATGGTAAAATTATGGAATTTTAGTTAAAGGTATTAATTGGAAATATTACAAATTTTGAGACATGAAATAGGGGTTTAAATAATGTAATCTTAAGCATGTTAATTAGGCATAATGTGGAATCCATACAAGAGTTGCTGGAGTGATGAAATGATATAGATTATACAATCCAGGTATGTCGTGCTCGGGACACTATTCACGATCACGACAATGTACTATAAGTGACTTGTTGCTTTCGTCTCTGTCGCGCTCGCGACTAACTTGCTTAGGGTATACTCTTCTTTAAATGCTTTACCTTATAATGTGGAGATAACTATGATATTTTTGACACCTCTACATACCATGTATAAAACCATAGCATGCTAAACATTCACATGAGTAGAATATTGAATTATATATATATATATATATATATATATTTAAAGGATGTTCAATGAATTCTTGAGATATTATATGATAAAAGAAACTGAATGGCATGATATGTTATAGAATATAGTATATAAGGCACGTGTTATTATTAGCGACAAAACAGGTATGTTCTTCATTGGTAGTAAGCTTAAACAACATGATAAGAGATATGTTAGATGCTATTGAAATAAATGATGTTTTAGCAAGGCTATGAACACTTGACATACCTAAAGAAAAAACGTTCAAGTATTTGATCATGATGATATGTACGTTCAAACACAGATATTTGTATTACTATAAGTGTGCATGAATACATGTCATACATTAGAGAAATAAGTATGATGACATGATCATACATGAGCAAAATATATGATATTGGTGCAAGCATGAAATATATATATATATATTAAATGAACTCAGAAACTATTTTGCCTGCTACTAGAGTTCAATTGTGGACAGATAGGTGCATATAGGGATATTGCAGCTGCCACCGTCGACCTTTATAGGTCTAAAGTGTAGTTGATCCTGCTGGATCATGCACAACCCATTTGGGTTGTTACTTGACCCCATTTGGGTCTTTGACCGGTCCACAGTATAGTTGTCCCTGATTGGATCCATAATTTTGATATCTTCGGATATCTATCGTTTTGATACCCTCGGGTATCCATCGATCCCGTTATCCAACCTTAGAACTTAAGCAGGCTAATTTAAAGTATTAATAATTCTCAGTTATTCACAATATGATTTATGCATATAATATATGGATTATCATGTTTAACTATGGTTTCTAATGCATATATTGATATCTAATTACATGTTGTACAGATCTCATTATGAATTATTTATATTCGAGTATGTTGAAATTATTGAAGATTTACATTGTTGTTGAGATATTGTGCTTTGTTTTATACTTATTTTTATTATGTAAACTGTATTATTTTCTAGTATTTGTATATTAAATAGCTCTGACAACCACTGTGAGTGGTTGTATTTCATGTTTAGTATCCCCACTAAGCTATATAGCTTAGCATGGGTTATTTTGATCCGTATAGGTTTTGGTAGTCAAGGCTTTTGCTCAAGACCGTTTTCTGCATCAGGACATGCCAACACCAGTCTATAGAAGTTGATGTAGGAATTTTGATAAATTTTTTATAGTTCCTTACATGTTTAATATGTATAAGGTTTGTAATATATATATATATATATATATATATATATATATATGTCAAATGCTAGTATATGCATGCATTTAGAAGTTATAATGACTTTATTCAAATGTGCTGAAATGCTGAATGATATGCATGATAGAAAAATGACTGAGATAGTAGAATATAGTATTATTAAGATAATGGACTGCTTATTGAGTCACTATGCTTATTCAAAATGAAATGTACATTAAAGATGTTTGAAGCCTAATTAGAATACCAGTTATATGATTAGATGGATCAGATGACATGAATGCTTGTAGATGTTATTCGAGTTAATTGCTTAACATAACATGATTTAAGTAGATTGTTTTATATTTAATAAAGATGTTAGTTCGAGTGTTTCAATTTGGTATTGGAGCTTAGGTTTAGCCTTTTCTGGGCAATGTGAGTATAGGATCTTATTATATGAGATAGTGTTGTGTTGGCCTAATGCATAAGTTCATGTTTTCTTATAGATTAAAGATGGAGAATTCCTCTAGGGATACTATAGAAGAATCGGCTAAAAGTAATTTGCTGGTTAGATCAAATCCTCCTAATCCAGTGAATTCATCATCACATCAAAATGAAATTCCTACTACAATTCCTGGAGAGGCCTTGTTGAAAATTTCTCAGGATATGGACCAGATTCTGTAAAAAATGACTATGCCCAAAGCTCTAATATCTGAAATTAGAAAGCATGGAGTACAAGAATTTATGGGCAATAATTTAGAACAATCTGAAGAAGCTAATTCTGGTTGGAAAGGCTGGAGAGGATATTTGATGAAATTAACTGCCCTGCAAATCACAAGATATCTTGTGCTGTGTAATTACTTCAAGGCATGGCTTATGATTGGTGGAAGTTGATTTTGAGATAACCTCGGTTACCTGACCCACTTACTTGGGAATTATTTAAGGGGGAGTTCAGGAAGAAATATGTTACTGAGGCTTACAAGGAGGAGAATTTGAAGCAGTTTTTAAGTCTGAGACAAAAAGCTCTATCTGTGGCAGAGTATGAAAAAGAATTTATCCGGTTATGCAAGTATGTTCCCGAGGAGATGTTGACAGGAGTCTTTAATTGTAGACACTTTGAAGATGGGCTAAATGATCGAATCAAAGAAAAATTGTTCGAATTGACATCTTTAAATGTGGTATGTTTTAATCAACTGGTTACAACTGCTATGAAAGTTGAAAAGTATGAGATAGCTAAAAAAGAGAGGGAGCACAAAAGAAGTGGTTCCAGGGGAGGATCATCTACTGGAAAAATATTTAGAAAAACTCAAGGAGGTCAACTTGCAGAGTCTATTTTTAGTTCTGCTAATAAAGGAAAGAAACAAGAGTCCTTTACCAAGTCTAAATCTGAGAAGGAAGCTTCAGAAAGATAGAGTGGGGGTCAAGTACCTGAGAGTTCACATTGTTCCCGGCACCATTGGGGTAGCTGCAAGAAACTGGCTGGAGAATGCTTTAGATGTGGCAGTGCTAATCATTTTATGGCAAATTGTCCTTTGAAAAGGGATCAAGGTTTTAAGCAACATGATAGCAGGGGAGCTTTTAATACACCCCATCTGGAAGAGATAGAGGCAGAGGAAGGGGTGGATCAGCTCATCATAGATCATAGTCCTAGAATATGTTAGAAACAGTTGATAGACCTTCTACTCAACTGGTTGCTAGACAGGCTTATGCAATAAAGGCTTGGAAGGAACAGAATGCTCCAGAAGTTATAGCTGGCACTTTTTCTCTTTATAATTGTAACATACATGCACTCATTGATCCTGGCTCTACTCATTCATATGTTTGTATTGGGGTTTCGGGTAGAGATAGGTTTAAAACATAACAGTTAGATTTTGATATTTGTGTAACTAGTCCATTGGGACATAGTATAATTGTTAATAAGGTGTGTAAAGAATGTCCTATAATAGTTCAAGGGAGAGAGTTTCCAACAGATTTGATTGTGTTGCCCTTTCATGAGTTTGATGTAATTCTGAGAATGGATTGATTATCCAAGCATCGTGCAATGGTAAATTGTGAAATGAAAACAATAACTTTCAGGGATGATGAAGGAAAAGAAGTGGTAGTAGAAGGCAATTGTTCTAAGCTACCAACTAATGTTATAATAGCAATTAATGCAAGCTAAGCGTTGTCTTAGAAAAGGATGTGAAGCATTTTTAGCTTTAGTCCTTGACTCAAAAAGGGATACAGTGAAGCTTGAGAATATACAGATTGTGAAAGAATTTCCAAAAGTATTTCCTGAGGAATTACATGGTCTTCCTCCAGAAAGAGATGTTGAGTTATCTATTGATCTGTTACCTGGTACAGCCCCAATCTCTAAGGCACCATAAAGAATGGCTCCATCTGAATTAAAAGAATTAAAGGTTCAATTATAGGAATTGTTAGACAAAGGCTTCATCAGACCTAGTGTGTCACCTTGGGGTGCTTCGATTTTATTTGTTTAGAAAAAGGACGGATCTATGAGAACGTGTATCGATTATAGACAGTTGAACAAAGTGACAGTGAAGAACAAATATCCTTTGCCTCGAATTGAGGATTTATTTGATCAGTTAAGTGGTGCTGATGTGTTTTCAAAGATAGATTTGTGATTAGGATATTATCAACTTAGAGTTAAAGATGGGGATGTTCCTAAGATTGCATTTAGAACGTTATGGGCATTGTGAATTCTTAGTTATGCCATTTGGGTTGACTAATGCACTTGCTGCATTTATGGACCTCATGATAGGGTATTCAGACCCTACTTGGATTGATTTGTTGTAGTCTTTATTGATGACATATTAATTTACTCCAGAAATGAAGCTGAGCATGTTGAACATCTGAGAATTGTATTGTAAACTTTGAAAGAAAATCAATTGTATGCCAAATTGAGTAAATGTGACTTTTAGCTTAAGAAAGTTTCTTTCCTAGGTCATGTTGTATCTTCTGAAGGTGTTAGGGTTGATCCAAATAAAATTAAAGCTATTGCTAATTGGAGACCACCTAGGAATGTACATGAAATTAGAAGTTTTCTCGGGTTGGCTGGTTACTATCATCATTTTGTGAAAGGTTTTTGTCATTGTTTCACCCCTTACTAAGCTGTTAAGGAAGAATATTAAGTTTAAATGGTCTGACCGTTGTCAAGAAAGCTTTGAAAGGTTAAAAAAGATGTTGACTGAAGCTCCAGTGTTAACTCAACCTGTGTTAAGGAAAGAGTACATAATGTACAATGATGCTTCTAAGGTTGGTTTGGGTTGTGTATTAATGCAAGATGGTAAAGTTGTAGCTTATGCATCTAGACAGTTGAAACCACATGAGTAGAGCTACCTGACTCATGATCTAGAACTAGCAGTTGTGGTATTTGCTTTAAAGATTTGGCGACATTACTTGTATGGGAAAAATGCAGGATTTATACTGATCATAAAAGCCTTAAGTACTTGCTCACTCAGAAAGAACTTTATTTGAGGTAGAGAAGATGGTTGGAACTATTCAAAGATTATGATTGTATAGTTGACTACCACCCAGGAAAAGCGAATGTGGCTGCTGATGCCTTGAGTCGTAAGACAATGGCAGTATTGATGTTAAAACAGTATAGATGGAAATTTGCTATGGATGGTGCATTACTAACACAGCTTAAAGTTAGGCCCATGGTTAGGCAAACAGTGATAGATGCTAAAAAGGATGATGAAAAGTTACAACAGATTGTCAAAGCAGTTTGTGAAGGAGATCAATCAGATTTTTCAATGAAAGAAGATGGTGGTATATACTACCATAACAAGTTATGTATTCCTTATGACAAAGAAGTGAAAAGAATATTGATGCATAAAGCACATAATACTGCATTTACTATGCATCCAAATGGGAATAAAATGTATCAAGAGTTGAAACAGTTTTACTGGTGGCCTGGCATGAAGAAGGATATTGTTGATTATGTTTCTAAATGTCTAACATGTCAGCAAGTGAAAGCATAACATCAGTTTCCTTCAGGTCTCTTGAATCCCATTCCGATTCAATAGTGGAAGTGGGAAGACATTACTATGGATTTTGTTACTAGTTTGCCTCTTTCTCAAAGAAAATATTATGCTGTCTGGGTAATAGTAGATAATTTAACAAAAGTAGCTCACTTTATACTGGTTCGAACATATTATTCTATAGATAAGCTTGCAAAATTGTATGTGAATGAGATTGTACGGTTACATATGGTATACCTGTGTCTATAATCTTGGATCGAGATCCAAGGTTTACATCGAGATTTTGGCAGAGTCTACAGTAAGCTTTGGGAACACAGCTTAAGTACAGTACAACTTTTCATCCTCAAACGGATGGGCAATCCAAAAGGGTTATTCAGATTCTAGAAGATATGATGAGGGGATGTGCTTTAGAGTTTTTTGGAAGTTGGGATAAATATGTAGCCTTAATGGAATTTTCCTATAATAACAGCTATTAGAAGAGTATTCAAATGGCACCATATGAGGCTTTGTATGGCAGGAAATGTAGAACTCCAGTCTACTAGACTAAGTTGACTAAATGTAAGTTAATTGGTCCTGACTTTGTTGGAGATACAGAGGAAAAAGTTTAAGTTATCAAGCAGAGGCTGAAAAAAGTTAGTAACAAGAAGAAATCGTATATTGACTTGCAAAGAAAAGATATTGAGTATCAAGTGGGTGACAAGGTGTTTTTGAAGGTATCTCCACGGAGAAAGGTACTTAGATTTGGGAAAAAGGGAAAGCTTAGTTCGAGGTATATTGGTCCATATGAAATTCTTCAAAGAGTCGGACCAGTGGCTTATAGGTTGGCTCTTCCTATGGAATTAGCCAAGATTCATGATGTGTTTCATGTGTCCATGTTAAGAAGATATCGCTCTGATGAATCTCATATGCTACAAGTTCAAGACATTCAATTACAGCCGGATTTCACGTATGCGAGGAACTGAAGGAAATCATGGCTAGGAAAATCAGGCAATTAAGGAACAAGCAGATCCCTTTGGTCAAAGTACTATGGTAACATCATGGTGTACAAGAAGTAACTTTAGAGCTAGAGGCAGCCATGAGAAAGCAATATCCTCAATTGTTTGAATCAAGTATGAATTTCGAGGATAAAATTCCTTAAGGGGGAGAGATTTGTGAGGCCCCTAAATGACCCTAATTGAAATTTTCATGACTTGAGTAGGATTTATTTGATTAAAATTATATTAAAAATGAAAAAAATTCCATATAAAGTATGGGTCAAATGATGAATTATTGTGTTATTAAATTAATTGTATGAAAATAAAATTTAATATTACAGTTTAATATTAATCGAGGGTATAATTGGAGTATAAAGTATTGATTTGGGGTAAATTTTGTAATTATGACATTTTAGGGGTTAATTGTGAATAGAAAAATAATTGAGTGGTCAATTTAAAAGAAGGATTTAGTGGAGGGGTCACTTTATATCATGCAAAAAGGAAAGAGCTAATGGCAGGACATGAAATTTGTTAAAGGACTAGAAGGGATATTTTTTACTATTATATAAGTTGATTTTAGTGGAAAGAAAGAGAAACGGGAGAGTGGATTAAGAGAGAGGGTCGGCATCTATACAACCTTGAAAGTGTTAGTGTAAGCCCTAGCCCTAATAAATTGTAATAAAACATTTGAGTTAATAAATGAAGCATTTGTTTTATCTTTTGTATTCCTGTGCATATCAATTGATAGAACTATCCAAGAATGTTGTTTCAGTTTAAGTTATCATATGTGAGGTACATGGTTGTAAGACCTTGAAACAAAAAGGACATCATTCTAAATATCCCTAGTCAGTCATTGTTATGGGAATAACAATGAATTAAGACTAGTATGCTCTCTCTGATAAGTTGAGTTCTGTCTTACGGATCATAAGGACAAGAGTGTCAATCAGAGATCATAGATAAATGTTTAGAACATGGTATCTGGATTTGATCCATTTATGAGAACACTACGTGGTATAATTCATAAGTGTTTCTCATATACGAGTTTTGCATTGGAGTTCTTAGACCTAAAATATCTATGAAACTCTTTATGTATTACTGTATACTTTGACACACACCTAACGTGCTCGTAACAGAGTGACAAGTATGGGTATGCTTGGGTATACATTGATTCATGTTAGAGAGCATGGGAGAAGTGAAGGGATTACCCCTCTCAATAAGAGAGAAAATATAATCGGCCACTTGATCAGTGAACTAAGAAGTGAATGGCCATACCGAGATGAAATAATGAGTAATCATTATTCATCTGAGAGTTCAGTGTCACTGGAATATCAAGAAAGGAATTAATTTATATAAGGGTGACTAGTTCCATGCCTTATATTAATTCTGATATTTTTAGGTAAGGGACTATGCAAAATTGCATTAGGTCACAAAATGCCATATGCATTTTCATTTTATTTGGAATGCTATAATATCTTGCTAGAGAATATTTATAGCCTTTGAATTAATTTATTAATTCATTGCCAACATTAAATGGACCTATATGATCGCACATAAAGCATTTGGCTTAAAATATTTAAATTAAGTATTGGACATTAATTTGGGCTTTTAATTAAAGTCAAATTAATGTGTGTAATGGATTATTAGGTTGCTATTGGACCTTGGCCCATGAGAGAGAGAAATTCAGCCCACAAGGTTTAATTTCAATTCATTAAATATATTGTATTAATTTAATTAATTGAGTTTTAAAGCCTAAAAGAATTATGATCAAATAAATCACTTAAATAGGAATACTATTGGCCGAAATTCCTAGAGAGAAATCAAGGAATTTCGGCATATCCTTTATATTAATTAAGTAGTTTATTTGATTAATATGTCTTGTATATTCCTATTTAATTAGGTGGTTAATTTGATTAATATGTCTTTTGTTTTTATCTTGGATAAATTAAAAGAGTTTTTATCAATAATTATTACTTATTTTAATTAAGTGATAAAGGCAAATATTAATTATCTTTAGCTAATATTAATTATCCTAAGTAGTATATTTGAGATTTATCACTTAATAAATAAGATAATATATATTGGATGAGTGAGAAAAGCAAAAGAAAAAAAAAAAACCTAATTTTGTGTGTGGCGTGAATAGTAATGCGTGAATAGTAACTTGTGAATAGTAACTCTCTCTCACAATTTTATTTTGGCAATTTTTCACAAGGAGAAAGTATGGTTCCTCATTCTCTTGTGATCTTGGGTAGTAATAGCAACCTTAGAGTAGTGCAAAATCAAATTTTGTAACTTCAATCAATTGCCATTACACGATACTTAAATAGAGAGCTAGCAATCTCGATTTTAAGCCGTCTTTGCAATTGTGTGTGTGAACATAGAGAAGAGTGGCGTAAAGGCTGTTCTTTTGGCATTGGCAAAGAAGATCAAAGGTTGATAAATCACTCTTGATTGCTAGTCATCACCAAAACCAAATATTGAAGTGCATTTAAAGTTGTAAGTTTTACAACCCTAAAATTGCATGTTTCGTTTCTTGCTTTGGAATTGTATGATATGTATGATAATTTTTTTTTTCACTGTGTTATCATCACCATCATACCATGTCATATTCCATCGGTGGTATCAGAGCCTAGACATGCTTATTTTAGTGCTTTAGATGCATGAATTATTTAATCAAAAATCGTTTTTATAAATACATGCAATGCTGAAATTTTCTGTTTTGAGTTTTTTTGCATTGTTTGGTGTAAAAATGATTTTAATTGATTAGTTAGGTATTATAATTAATATGACATGTTAATATACTGTCCTAAGATGTTATTAGGGCTGGTAATGGTCGGATTTAATTATTTATACCTGATGATACATGTTAATAACGAAACTAGGTGCTAATTGGCATGAAAATTGCTAGTTTAACAACTAGTTTTCAAAATTAAATGTAAAATGATTTTGGCATGTTTGTAAGTAATTTTTAAAGATTAATTATTATGTCTGGACATATTTTAAATTTGGTTTTAATTCTGGTCCATGACAATTTAATTAATTAATTTTAAAATCGCTTAAAACTATGACTAGTTTGTGTTTTGTTACATGTTTAATCAACAATTTTTGTTTTGGTTTGATTAAAATGGTATAAACACATTTAGATAAAAATGGTAAAGAACATTAAATCAATGTTTATGACCTTATTTAAATGATTAAATGACTCATAAAATTGATTTAAGTGTTTGTGCATTTTTGAGGCATCATATAAGCATTAAACAACTAATTCATTGTTGTTTGTTTGTTTTTCATGAATGCCGTGTATATTTATATGTTCTTCATGATTATATGTTTTAATTCATGTTGGTACATATTACATGCATTTTTAATGTTTATGGGCTAAATGACATAAAATTAAAAATGGTAAAATTGAAAATTATACTAGAGTGGATTTATGGCACAAATCTAACTAGTTCATGTTTTGGGCTTTTACGAGAACTTATTCAATAAGAGGATTTAGTCCATTGGGCTTTGGCCCAGGCCCATCATGGGGTCTTCTCTTAAAGGTTCAAGTACACAATTTCCATTAATGGGCTTGGCTAAATTAATTAAAATTGGACTTTGTTTGATCCATGAATGTTATGTATATTTATTTGCTTGTTTGGTGTGATGAATGGATATGCATGGTGCATTCATGGGCCCTGGGTTTTGTAATTAAATATGGCCTACGAGCCATTATTTTTATTGTAAAAGTTTTCATTTATTTCTTAGAATAGAAAATACTTAAAGATTTTATAAATCAAGACAAAGTCCACCGGAGTGGAGAAACCCAACTTGAAGATTCTTATGTAATAGTATAGAATCTTAGTTGTAGGTTTTAGGGCCCATGTTTGTCATGCTTTACTTTATGCAATTATATATATATGCATGTTATGGATGGATGACAAAGCGTATGCCATGTAAGTCGTAATAAAATGAATCCCCAAAATAGTAAGTCACAAAGTTGCCTTCCTAATTCAAAACATGTCAAGGCATCGATCATCGGTCACGTAGACTAGGAGTCCTAGATGCGCCCGATTATCTTTGTGATGCATGGGTTGTGGATGTAGGTTGGACTTAACATGGAATGAGATGCCCGGACCTAACCAACTTATAAATGGGATTGTGCTATAACATCTTAAGATGTTAGCCCATTTGATCCAAGAGTCATGTACAAGACATGATTGGAGTCTTCCTACCTAAGTAATTTAACTTGTTAGGTGTACAAGCTTAGCTTGACTAATAAGTTGTTATGAAAAGTGGATCTTGGCCCACATTAAATCACTAACGCGAATTATTTAAGGGGATATTAATTCGGTTTGTGGGATTATAATAAGACCTCATTTAATCTTGCTAAATTTTATTATTATAGATTGAAAATGACATCTTCAAATAACAATTTCTCATTGCGATCGGTCCTTGAAAAGGAAAAATTGAATGGCACCAATTTCATAAACTGGTCTCGAAACTTAAGAATAGTTCTTAAGCAAGAGAAGAAGTTGTATGTTTTGGATGCACCCTTACCTGAAGAACCTGCTAGGAACGCTTCTGTGGTTCAAAAGGAAACTTTTGAGACCAAGAAAAGCGACTCCAACGATGTGACCTATTTGATGCTAGCCACTATGGTGCCTGAATTGCAAAAGCAATTTATGGACCAAGAGGCCTATGTGATCATGGTGCACCTCAAGGAGATGTTCCAAGAGCAAGCTCATCATGAGAGGTTCGTGACAACAAAGGCTTTAATTTCTTGTAAGATGGCTGAGGGTACTCCTGTTAGTACCCATGTACTCAAGATGAAAGAGTATCTTGATACTCTTGAGAAGCTTGAGGTACAAGTGCCAAAGGAATTGGCCAATAACTTGATCTTAGGATCATTGACTGATGATTATGATCCATTTGTTATGAATTATAACATGCATGCAATGAACAAGTCAGTCACTGAGCTTCATGAAATGCTTAAGAATGTTGAAGAGAACATTCGAAAGACCAATCCCGTACTGGTGGTTCAAAAGGGAATTAAGAAGGGACCGACTAAGGGAAAGGGAAAGGGAAAACCCAAGTCTGTTGGGAGTGCACCTCAGGCCCAATCCAAGCCCAAGGCGCAAAAGCTCAAAGAGAGTGAGAGCACTTGCTTCCATTGCAATAAGATAGGGCATTGGAGGAAGAATTGCGCTCTCTTCAAGGAAGAACAAAAGAAGAATGGAGCCAAGGCTTCCAGTTCTGGTATTTTTGTTGTTGAAATTAACCTTTCTATTTCTACAACTTGGGTATTGGATACCGCTTGTGGTTCTCATATTTGTTCAAATGTGCAGGGGCTAAGAAATAGGCAGTTACTTGGGAAGAATGAAGTGGACCTTTGTGTGGGGAATAGAGCATGAGTTGCTACCATGGAAATAGGCGACTATCACCTCACTTTACCTTCCGGGCTTTGTATTGTTTTAAATAATTATTATTATGTACCTGCTATGAGCAAAAACATTATTTCAGTTTCATGTTTGGATAATGATGAATTTGATTTTGTTATTAAAAATGACAATGCTCATATTCGTCGCCAAGGCATTTCTTATGCCAATGCCATAGTGCAAAATGGCCTTTATATCCTTGATTTACAAAACAAAGAGTCTGTATACAACATTAATACGAAGAGGGTTAAATCAAATGAATTGAACCCTACTTACTTCTGGCATTGTTGTTTAGGACATGCAAACGAAAAATGCATTTCAAGACTCCACAAAACTGGAGTGCTTGGGTCATTTAACTTAGAGTCTTATGATACATGCGAGCCATGTTTGCATGGAAAAATGACAAAAAGTCCTTTTAACAAGAAAGGTCAGAGGACTAATAACTTATTGGAACTAATACATACCGATGTATGTGGTCCATTAAGCATACAAGCTAGAGGTGGTTTTAGCTACTTCGTGACGTTCATAGATGACTTCAGTAGATATGGCTATGTCTATCTAATGAAGTACAAGTCTGAAACTTTTGAGAAATTCAAAGAGTTTAAGAACGAAGTAGAAAACCAACTTGGCAGAAGTATAAAAACCATTCAATCAGATCGAGGTGGCGAATACTTAAGCCAAGAGTTTGACAATCATCTAAAGGAGTGTGGTATTATATCATAGCTCACTCCTCCTGGAACACCACAATGGAATGATGTGTCCGAAAGGAGAAATCAAACTCTGTTGGACATGGTTCAATCTATGATGAGTCAAGCTAATCTTCCTGTCTCTTTTTAGGTTTATGCATTAGAAACTACTGCATTTCTATTAAACCATACTCCAACTAAAGCAGTTGAGAAGACACCATACGAGGTATGGACTGGGAAAAAACCCAATATGTCTTTTCTCAGGATTTGGGGCTGTGAAGCACATGTTAAGAAATTAACATATGATAAACTAGAGTCCAAATCAACTGTTTGCTTGTTTATGGGTTATCCCAAAGAAACAAAGGGATACTACTTTTACTTACAAGACGAGAACAAAGTATTTGTTGCTCGCAAAGCTGATTTCTTGGAAAAGGAGTTCCATCTCAAGAAAGATAGTGGGAGTAAAGTAGAACTTGTAGAAATTCAAGTACCACAAACTCATATACAAGATGAGTTGGAAATGGGATCAAGTTCACAACCAGTTGTGGAACAAGAACCCATTGCACAAGAACCTAGAAGGTCTGGTAGGGTACGTTAGGTGATTGAGAGATATGGATTTCTAATCACTGGCGGTGACACCATTGAGTTAGTAGATCGTGAGGATCCTACTACCTACCGAGAAGCTATTAAAAGTCCAGACTCGAAAAATTGGCTTGAAGCCATGAAATCTGAGATGCAATCAATGTACGATAACCAGGTTTGGACCTTGGTTAATCCACCGGAAGGTGCTAAGGTAATTGAATGCAAATGGCTATTCAAAATTAAAGCTGATAAGACCTATAAAGGTGGACTAGTAGCAAAAAGGTTTTCGAAAAATTCATGGTATAGACTATAATGAGACCTTTTTGCCAGTAGTCATGCTCAAGTCCATTAGGATCTTGCTTGCCATAGCTGCATATCAAGATTATGAGATATGGAAAATGGATGTCAAAATCGCTTTCCTCAATGGAAATTTACTTGAGGATGTGTATATGACACAGCCTGAGGGTTTTGTCAATCCCAAGCATCCTAAGAAGGTTTGCAAGCTTCAAAAATCCATTTACGGATTAAAGCAAGCATCCTGAAGTTGGAATCTTCATTTTGATGAGGGAGTCAAAGAATTTGACTTCATCAAGAACGAAGATGAGCCTTGTGTGTACAAGAAGGTTAGTGGGAGCATAGTAGTATTTCTAGTCCTGTATGTGGACGATATCCTTCTCATTGGGAATGACATTCCAACATTGCAAAAGGTTAAGCAATGGTTGGGAAAATGTTTCTCAATGAAAGAATTAGGTGAAGCCGAGACAATACTCGGTATTCGAATCTATAGAGATAGATCGAATCGGCTTTTGGGACTAAGTTAAGAAAAGTACATAGACAAAGTACTAAAGCATTTTAGTATGGGAGACTCAAAGAAAAGGTATATACCTTTGGCTTTGGGAGTTCCTTTAACTAAATAACAGTGCCCTAAAACCAAAGAGGAAAGGGACAACATAAGTAGAATCCCATATGCATCTGCTATTGGATCTATCATGTACGCTATGTTATGTACTAGATTGGATGTTGCTCATGCATTGAGTATAACCAGTAGGTTTCAGCAAGACCCTGGTGAGAAGCACTAGTCTTCTGTAAAAGGGATCCTAAAGTACCTGCGAAGGACTAAGGATCACTTCTTGGTGTATGGTGGTCAAGAAGAGCTCGTCATACAAGGTTATGCCGATGCTACTTTTGAGACCAGCACTCAGGATTCTAGATCACAATCTGGGTTTGTTTTTGTTTTGAACGGTGGTGCTGTCAGCTGGAGAAGCTCAAAGCAAGAGACCGTTGTCGACTCAACTATAGAATCTGAGTATATTGCAGCAAGTGAGGCTGCAAAAGAGGCTGTTTGGATTAAAAATTTCATTACTGGATTAGGAGTGGTCCCAAGCATCCTAGATCCATTAGAAATATTCTGTGACAACAACGGGGCCATCGCACAGGCCAAAGAGCCCCGATCACACCAGAAATCCAAACACATACTCAGGAGGTACCACCTGATTAGAGAAATCATTGATCGTCGTGGGGACGTCAAGGTTAGCAAGATAGCAAGTGAAGACAATGTAGCAGATCCTTTGACGAAACAGTTGTGTCCAAATCTGCACGAAGCTCATTTGAGAGCGTTCGGTCTTAGGGCTATGCCCGATTGGGACTAGTGCTAGTGGGAGATTATTAGTGTAAGCCCTAGCCCTAATAGATTGTAATAAAAAATTTGAGTTAATAAATGAGGCATTTGTTTTATCTTTTGTATTCCTGTGTATATCAATTGATATAACTATCCAAGAATGTTGTTTCAGTTTAAGTTATCATGTGTGAGGCACATGGTTGTAAGACCTTGAAAAAAAAAGACATCATTCTAAATATCCCTAGTCAGTCATTGTTATGAGAATAACAATGAATTAAGACTAGTATGCTCTCTCTGATAAGTTGAGTTCTGTCTTACGGATCATAAGAACAAGAGTGTCAATCAGAGATCATAGATACATGTTTAAAAAATGGTATCTAGATTCGATCCATTTATGAGAACACTACATGGTATAAGTCATAAGTGTTTCTCATATGCAAGTTTTGCATTGGAGTTCTTAGACCTAAAATCTCTATGAAACTCTTTATGTATTACTGTATACTTTGACACACACCTAACGTGCTCGTAACAGAGTGACAAGTATGGGTATGCTTGGGTATACATTGATTCAAGTTAGAGAGCATGGGAGAAGTGAAGGGATTACCCCTCTCAATAAGAGAGAAAATATCATCGGCCACTTGATCAGTGAACTGAGAAGTGTATGGCCATACCGAGATGAAATAATGAGTAATCATTATTTATCTGAGAGTTTAGTGTCAATGGAATATCAAGAAAGGAATTAATTTATATAAGGGTGACTAGTTCCATGCCTTATATTAATTCTGATATTTTTGGGTAAGGGACTATGCAAAATTGCATTAGGTCACAAAATGCCATATGCATTTTCCTTTAATTTGGAATGCTATAATATCTTGCTAGAGAATATTTATAGCCTTTGAATTAATTTATTAATTCATTGCCAACATTAAATGAACCTATAGGATCGCACATAAAGCATTGGGCTTAAAATATTTAAATTAAGTATTGGACATTAATTTGGGCTTTTAATTAAAGTCAAATTAATGTGTGCAATGGATTATTAGATTGCTATTGGACCTTGGCTCATGAGAGAGATAAATTCAGCCCACAAGGTTTAATTTCAATTAATTAAATGTCTTGTATTAATTTAATTAATTGAGTTTTAAAGCCTAAAAGAATTATGATCAAATAAATCACTTAAATAGGAATACTATTGGCCGAAATTCCCTAGAGAGAAATCAAGGAATTTCGGCATATCCTTTATATTAATTAAGTAGTTTATTTTTTTAATATGTCTTGTATATTCCTATTTAATTAAGTGGTTAATTTGATTAATATGTCTTTTGTTTTTATCTTGGATAAATTAAAAGAGTTTTTATCAATAAATATTACTTATTTTAATTAAGTGATAAAGGCAAATATTAATTATCTTTAGCTAATATTAATTATCCTAAGGTAGTATATTTGAGATTTATCACTTAATAAATAAGATAATATATATTGGATGAGAGAGAAAAGCAAAAAAAAACCTAATTTTGTGTGTGGCGTGAATAGTAATGCATGAATAGTAACTCGTGAATAGTAACTCTCTCTCACAATTTTATTTTGGCCAATTTTTCACAAGGAGAAAGGATGGTTCCTCATTCTTTTGTGATCTTGGGTAGTAATAGCAACCTTAGAGAAGTACAAAATCAAATTTTGTAACTTCAATCAATTGCCATTACACGATACTTAAATAGAGAGCTAGCAATCTCGATTTTAAAGCCGTCTTTGTAATTGTGTGTGTGAGCATAGAGAAGAGTGGCATAAAGGCTGTTCTTTTGGCATTGGCAAAGAAGATCAAAGGTTGATAAATCACTCTTGATTGCTAGTCATCACCAAAACCAAATATTGAAGTGCATATAAAGTTGTAAGTTTTACAACCCTAAAATTGCATGTTTCATTTCTTGCTTTGGAATTGTATGGTATGTATGATAAAATTTTTGTTTTTCCGCCGTGTTATCATCACCATCATACCATGTCATATTCCATCAGAAAGATTTCTTCTTCTTCATCTCTTACAATTCTATCTTAATCTCTCAATTATCTATGAATTCTTGAAGAAAAATTTCATACATGTGGTTTGTTCAAGAAAATATTGTTGTATATTATTGAGGTACGATTTTAATTTTTGGTTATCTTCATTCTCATCATCTTCTTCTTCATCCTTTATTTGGAATCCATTTGGGAAAGCTATTGGAAATGGTTGATTAGAGAATGAATTATATTTTAGATAAAGAAGGTGAAGGTAGAAGAGACAAAGAAAAAGGTCTTGCAAAGGATTAAAAAAGCTAAGGGAATTTAGGCCAAGGTATGGGATTAGGGTATTCTTAGTTTCTTGTGGATGATTTTTGATAAAACATGCTTTGATTGTTGAAATTTTTTTATCAAAGAAAAAGGGAACTAGTTCGTGAATTGTTGTTGGGGAAATTACATGAAACCCACTGACCCCTAGTGAATCAAAACTTAGCATAAATTATATTAGGAATCTTTAATTGAAATCGTTGAAATCTTTAATTGAAACCATTGAAATTTTTAAATTTATGCTAGACATATACCTACAAGATTGTTGAAGGAACCTAGCCCTAATTATGTCTTTGAATAATTTTTTATGATTTATTGAATGTTATGTGAAATTTCAACGCATATTAAAAGAAAGAAGGAATTTATTTTTCTCTAATAGCTTCACTTGGTTTTATAATTTTTACTGCTATAAGAGAACTTAGCATGATAAGAACTTTATCTATTTGAGTTATACATCTTCATCATATTATGTATTGATGGTAAAAATATGGAATTTTAGTTAAAGGTATTAATTGGAAGTATTACAAATTTTGAGACATGAAATAGGGGTTTAAATAATGTAAGCTTAAGCATGTTAATTAGGCATAATGTGGAATCCATACAAGAGTTACTGGAGTGATGAAATGAAATAGATTATACAATTCAGGTATGTCATGCTCGAGACACTATTCGCGATCGCGATAATGCACTATAAGTGACTTGCTGCTTTCACCTCTGTCACGCTCGCAACTGACTTGCTTAGGGTATACTCTTTTTTAAATGCTTTACTTTATAGCGTGGAGATAACTATGATATTGTTGACACCCCTACATACCATGTATAAAACCATAGCATGCCAAACATTCACATTAGTAGAATATTGAATTATATATATATATATAAAGGATGTTCAATGAATTCTTGAGATATTATATGATAAAAGAAACTAAATGGCATGATATGTTATAAAATATAGTATATGAGGCATATGTTATTATTAGCGACAAAACAGGTATGTTCTTCTATTCGATATTAGAAATGAAAGAGGGCATGTGATGCATACATATGGTAGTTATTGGTAGTAAGCTTAAACAACATGATATGAGATATGTTAGATGCTATTGAAATAAATGATGTTTTAGCAAGGCTATGAACACTTGACGTACCTAAAGATAAAACGTTCAAGTATTTGATCATGATGATATGTACGTTTCAAACACAAATATTTGTATTACTATAAATGTGCATGAATACATGTCGTACACTAGAGAAATAAGTATGATGACATGATCATACATGAGCAAAATATATGATATTGGTGCAAGCATTATATATATATTAAATGAACTTAGAAACTATTTTACCTACTACTAGAGTTCAATTGTGGATAGATAGGCGCCTATAGGGATATTGCAGCTGCCACCGTTGACCTTTATAGGTCTAAAGTATAGTTGATCCTACTGAATCATGCACAATCCATTTGGGTTGTTACTTGACCCTGTTTGGGTCCTTGACTGGTCCACCATACAATTGTCCTTGATTGGGTCCATAGTTTTCATATCTTCGGATATCCACCGTTTTGATACCCTCGGGTATCCACTGATGTCGTTATCCACCCTTAGAACTTAAGCAGGCTAATTTAAAGTATTAATAATTCTCATTTATTCATAGTATGATTTATGCATATCATATATGGATTATCATGTTTAACTATGGTTTCTAATTCATATATTGATATCTAATTACATGTTCTACAGATCTCATTATAAATTGTTTAGATTCGATTATGTTGAAATTATTGAAGAGTTACATTGTTGTTGAGATATTGTGCTTTGTTTTATACTTATTTCTATTATATAAATTGTATTATTTTCTAGTATTTGTATATTAAATAGATCTGACGACCAATGTGAGTGGTTGTCTTTCATGTTTAGTATCCCCACTAAGCTATATAGCTTAGCACGGGTT
>JBBPFJ010000515.1:0-60022 GCA_037975025.1 Excoecaria agallocha
TAACACGAGTACAAATCCGTATTTGCTTTTTTATTTTTTATTTATCCTTCTGTACTCGTTTACTTTTATTGAATTAAATTACAGAACCACATATGCTTATAGTTGCTAAAGAAGTGGGACGGATTTTTTTTTTTTAATTTCTAGTTTTAGTGGAATCAATCGAATGTTATAATTGCTTTTCACTGCTTTTTTCCTCATTGGCAATTTTATCAGCAGCAGTACATTAGCTCCCCATTTATTTATTTATTTATTTATTTATATTCTGTTCTAGAATTATTCGGTTACACAGTACTGGTAAAAGAAAAATTCTTAGCCTACACACGCACTATAAAAAAAATGCATTGCATTATGACATAAATATTTTATTCGTTTTTTATCTGTTATTTTTGTTATTTTATAAAAATTAAAAATATTAATTAAACTTAAATTTAATATTAAATTACGTAATTTTAATTAAATTAGTAAATCTAATTGTTACTAAATAAATTAACTTTTATTAAAAAATAAAATTGAATTGGAAAAAAATAAATTATATTAAAAATTTAAAAACGATAGATAAATAAAATTTAGATTTTATTTAAAAGTGACACATAAAAAACGATGACTTATTTATTAATTCTTTTAAAAGTGTTAAATCATTAATTTATTAATTCTTTTAAAAGCGTTGAATCATTAAATTCCGCATGAACAGCTAATCTCATAACTCAATTTTTATGTATTGGAATTTGCTGGCGCTAGGAGTGAGCATTGACCTGTTAACCAGTCAATGAGTAAAAAAATTAATCAATCCATTAATATCGATTTTTTAAAATTACTAACAATTAACCAATCCGTTACATTCAATTAATCATTCTATCGATTTCAATTTTTTTGGTTTAGTTAACCAATATTTTTCGGTTAACCAATAAAATTTATAACATAAAATTATAAAAAAAATTAGATAAAATTTAATTTAATTTCAAATATGCAAAGTAATTTAATATAAAAATTACAAAATAAATATAATTTACTAGCCAAAATTTATGTTATATAAATTAATAGCTAATATTATAAAATAGATTTGATATTTGTTGGAAATTAATATGCTTGATTCTAAATCAAATAAAATTTTAGATAATATTAAATGTTATAATATAAACTCTAAAGTATAAGAAAATGTAATTAAATACCATTAACTAAAATATAAAAATCAATATATGATAAAAAATAACATATATAAAATTTAATCGTATACTATATATAAATATTACTATATAATTAAAGAGAATAACACAATATAAAATTATTTTAAATTATTAAATAAATTTTATATGAAAATATAAAAAATATGATATAAAAATAATTTAAATATATTTTATGAAAATTTAGAGAGAAATAGAAATAAATTGAATATATATATATATATATATATATATATATATAGATTAACCGTGAACTAACGGTTAACCGGTATCTAAAAACCTAAACCGTAATTATTAACAAAAAATATAAAAATTAAAAACTGTAACCGAATTAATCGGATTGATTAACCATAAAAATTAATTCGATTTCGAATCGATTTTGTGGTTAATCATAATTTCGATTTTTTTGCTCATCCGACGCCTCTATTAAACGGAATTTTTTTCAAAATTTGATTACTAAATTTACAATGCTTTTCCTAAAAACGTCCCAATAGGAAAACAATTGTAAATTAAATTACATTTTTTTCTTGAAAATGTCGGCAATTATTTTATAAGTTTCTTATTAGCATCACGAAATTTTTCATGAAAGTGAAAGTTCCACTATCGGTTATTTTTTTAACACTTTATTTTATATGATTTTTTTTTATATTGGCGATTAAGTAAATTTGAGAATCAACATAGTTAATTAAAACAGTTGAAATTTTAGTAATTTTTACCTTGCTTTATATATATATATATAAGCTAGTCCCTTTTTTTTTGGCTCAATCTAAGCAAATCTTGTTTCTTCTAAAAGTATGGCAAACAATTATTAATTGGAGGATTTAGATGACATTGCTTTCTTAATAGACAGTCCACCAAGCAATATTTAATTATTGCTTTCTTAGGTATTACTAATTGACAGTGCGCTGCGCAATATCTATTTGTTGATTTCTTAACAATCCTATGCTAAAACACCCAATTACCACACTAATCAACCCAGCAAAATATCTCCCACCGGTAAAGCTAAACTATGTAGCAATCCTTATATTCCATGCCTCTCTAAATTCAGGTTTAGATTTCAACACTAGAGGTCATCAAGCCAAAATGGAAGTAGAAAAGATCTCCGAAATGTGCATTAAACCTTCTTCGCCAACACTTCCTCACCTCAAAACCTACAAAATTTCTTCACTAGATCAACGTTTTGCACATTGTCTTCACATTCCCATGGTTCTTTATTACTCCAACAAACATACTAATCTCAGCTCCAACATGTCAATGTTGCTAAAACAATCTTTATCCGAAGCCTTAACCCTTTATTACCCACTTGCCGGAAGGATTAAAGACAGCTTTTCCATTGATTGCAACGACGAAGGAGTACTCTACATAGATGCCAGAGCTAACATCTCTCTCTCTCAATATCTCGCCAAACCTGATCTTGCATCATTGCATAGCTTGTTGCCGAGAAATGATCATAAAGGGTGTCTTGCAATCATCCAAGAAACAATTTTTGCATGTGGTAGCATCGGTATTGGCGTGCTTGGATCACACATGATCATGGATGGAACTGCCTTAGTTTCATTTCTAAAATGTTGGGCTGCAGTTGCTTGCAGCTCAACTACAGATATCGTACTTCCTAATTTTGACGGTCCGTCTATTTTTCCGCAACGCGAAGTACAACCTGAAGACGCCAATTTATTTCTTCCCGGACCATTTTTAAGAACAGGAAAGCTTACTCAAAGAAGGTTTGTGGTTGATGCAATTAGCATTGCCAATCTTAAGGCTGCAGGAAAGACTTCGCGCTTGCAAAATCCGACAAGAGTCGAGGTAGTTTCTGCATTTTTTATGGAAAGCATCGCAGCTATTCAGAAAGAAAGATCATTGGATATTGATAGGCCATTTGCATTCTCTCAGATGGTAAGTTTACGGCAAAGAGCTGCGCCACCAATCCCAAAAAGTTCATTGGGGAACTTTTTGCATTTAGCACCAGGATTGTGCTCACCTGACGAAAAAAATATAGCTGACATAGTATACAAACAAAGAGAAGCAATAAGAAAAATTGACAGTGATCTTGTGGAAAGTTTAAAGAGCGAAGGATTCAACATGCTACATGAAATGTTCAAAGAGGTTTTGGGAAATCACACAGGCTCGTCTACTTTTGCAGAAATTGGAGTGAGTTCTATGGTGATAACTAGTTGGTGTAATTTTGGGTTATATGATGTTGATTTTGGATGGGGAAAGCCTGATTGGGTGTCTTTTACTGGTTTTCCATCTCCTAATTCTGTAACTCCATTCATGAATTTAATCCTTCTAATGGATGCTGCAGTAGGTAAGGGAATTGAAGTATGGATACTTATGGATGAAGAAGAGTTGGTTTTGTTAGAGAATCATCAACCCTTTCTTCAATATGTCTCACTCAATCCATGCCCTTTGGAACTTTGAAATTAATGATATTCTTGTGTAAAATTACAATTCCAACTTCCTTTTATTTTAACTCCTTTTCTTTGTAATGCAAAAGTTGTGATTTTTAAAGCCAGAAGGACTTTTCCTTGTTATTCTTGTTGCGAGCTCCATTGGTGTTTCCAGGTAAATAAAAGATTTATTTATCTCTCTCTCTTTATATATATATATATATATATATATATATATATATATATATATATATATATTGTGAGGAACTGGTGATCAAAATCTATATTATTGATGTGGCAAACAAATTTCTATGTAGATTTTGTCAAGTTGCCTTATTTGTTTCACAGTGTTGGCATCAAAATCATCATAATTAGTTTGCCCTATTTGAAAAATCTGCCATTTTGGCAATATTAAATTGCTTTATGTGGAAAATCTGCCATCAAAGTTAAACATCGACAACCACTTTTCCTATTTGCTTTTTAGCAAATATGCCTAATGGATATTGGATAAGTTAATATATCAATTTTAGCTCTCTTTTTTACATGGTGCTGCTCACGGAAGCAGCATAATTTAGAAAATAAATAAATTATTAGCCGTTTCGTTTTTTTATCTATTATTTTTGTTGTTTTCATTATAATTTAGAAATAATAAATAAACTTAAATTTAATATTAAATTATCTGATTAAGATTAAATTATAAAATCTGATTAATTTTAAATTTATTGAAAAAGAAAAAATTTATAAAAATAAATTAAATTACATTAAAAATTTAAAAGTGATTGATAAATAAAATTTAAATTTTACTAAAAATGATAGATAAAAAAACGAAGTAAGTATTATTTAAATATCCCATCATATCATTGTCGTCCAAGTTCTAATTGCAATTATCCTTCGCTTAAATGGTAATTAATGTAGGAATAATGCATAAAATAATTCTTGCTAATTAAAGCTATATATATATATATATATATCATGTGATGAGAATAATATTATATTAAATAAAAAAAGAAAAAAATATAAATATAAATAAGCATGCACTTCCAACATCCAATATATATATATATATATATATATATATATATATATATATATATATATATATATATATATATATATCATGTGATGAGAATAATATTATATTAAATAAAAAAAGAAAAAAATATAAATATAAATAAGCATGCACTTCCAACATCCAAGATTTTTATTAAAATTAAGGTAATTTAAAAATATTTAAAAAAATAATGTTGATCAATAAAATTATTTTTAAAGTGAGGTATCAGACCGGTAATGAATGTTGCCTGTTTTTGTTAGAATGGGCTCCACATGAAAAAAATAAATTAGTGTCAAAAACCAGCATAAGAGGCGCCGGTTCTGTCAGAGGTGTGACAGAAACCGTCACCTCTCACGTCCGTTTTGACACTAATAATTGAAAAAGAAAAACTGCGTGCAGCACCTTTACATATCTTGACAATTGGTATTTGTCTTCTTATGCTAAATGAAGGACTTTTTTAAATATGGTGTAATTTTAAAAGTTATTTTGAGAAATGAGGCTGTTTTCTGAGTTATTGGGAAAGTGGGGTTGATTTTCCATTCCCGCAACATACTCCTGCGGAAATGGAGTGTCGGTGTCCTTCATATCCGGAAATAATAGAGCAAATAAGTGATGTGGGGCCCACAGCTCATTCCTGCAGCAAAGATCAACGGGAATGGAAAAGTCGGGCTTATTCCCGCAATGAAATTCTGCGAAAATAGGCTTCATTTCTGCAACAGATCTCAACAGAAATAGTTGCCCCAATTATATATACCGGAACTCATATCGTTTTCACCAAAATCGTTGTCACCAAATATAAGGAGCCGAGAATCAACCACCGACACTAATGTCGTTTTAACCAAATATAAGTGGCGTTCACCAAATATAAGGGGCGGAACAAAAGCTTTAAAAAGGTATTATTTTAATTTTATCGCAAGCTCAGTCGGTTTATATTTTATTTTATTTTAGTAATAAAATATATAAATTTATTTGTATTTATAACAGAAATAATTATTAAACGAATGAAATGCATATAATTTTAAGAATTTAGAATCTTCAACTCTAAGAGCATCAGGTTGATGCTTCAAAGCATTAGCATCTACTGTTGCCTTTCCAGAAAATTGAACTTCCAAGCGACTCAAGACTTTGAGATTACATAGTAAAATTCTTGAGTTTCATTGGCTCTTAGGTATAACAAGCGTAAACAGCGATTTACCATGATAACTTCAACATCTTTCCGAGGTTAACTATCAGTGTTAATTAAGTACCTTCATCAGAGAAAAATGCCACCCGAAACCTCACTCCGCCACCTTGCCACCCTAAGCCACCGTCGCCTCCATGACCCCATACCCTCAGACTTCCCTCCACTTCCCGTTAGCCAACAGCCCCAAGCCCCACTGCGAGGTTCCCCTGCGATATCCAATATTGTTGAAAACTTCAGACGTGGTCCAAAACCTTTCCGACTCTTTGTTAACAATCTCCCCCCATGGTGGTCCGCTCTTGGACTGAGAAAATTCTTCTCCTGGTATGGTGAAGTGGTAAACGCTTTTGTTCCAAAGAAGCTAAGTATTAGAGGAACCAAATTCGGCTTTGTCAGCCTAAGTACTTCCAGGCTTATAGAAGCGATTATCAAAAGGGTTGATGGAATTTGGATTAGCAATTACCAAATCCAGGCGAATATTGCTCGTAGTGGTCCAAAAGCGAAGCGAAAGGAGGACGATCCTAAGCCAACCCTCAAGACAAGGTGGGTAGAACGGTTTAGCAACAGACATGGGAGATCCTATGCTAATATAACCGAGTTACATTTGGAAAGCAAGATGGCCAGGAGAGAGGATGTTAACGAAGACTTCAAGGATGGGGCTGCCAACTTCATCTATGAAACAAAGGAAGAGGAACGAGAATGGTTAAACAGAAGCCTAGTTGGTCGGTTGCACCATACTACAAACTTTACTGCAATTCAGGACAAAATGATTTTCCAAGGGCATCTGGGTTGCGTGTGTAAACCGATGGGGGGAAACCTTGTGCTTCTCACTTTTGACTCTTGCAAAGAACGGGATACTTTGCTGTCTGAAGGCGCGGATTGGCTAGGAGAATGTTTCGAATCGGTCAAACCATGGGAATCAAAGGACATATGCATGAAGAGATTTGCATGGATCCGTTGCGAAGGTGTACCCCTTCATGCATGGAATGCTGATTTTTTTAGCTCATTGGCAACCATTAATGGTGACTTTGTCTGCCTAGATGAAAACACCAGGAGCAAAGTCAGGTTTGATGTAGCAAGAATCCTAATCTCTACTTCCTTGTCAGATTGCATAATTTCAACTGTCAAAGTTAGGATTAATGATGAAATTTTTCAAGTTCGGTTGGTGGAGGAACCATGCATCATTTTCCCCAGTTTTGATCAAGTAAAAATGAAGTCCCCTTCGAGTGCAGCATCGTCGGAATCTCCATCGAAACTTCCTTCGGGCGGATCTTTTTCAAATTCTGGAAAGAAAATAGCCGTTCCAAGTAGCCTCAAGGTAGTGGGTTCTCCCAATGCAAATTCCGTGGCTCAAGGTCACTCCTTCACATTTACCAAAGAGTGCTCTCCTCTCCTACCTGGTTCTGCCGAATTTATGGGGATAGACATAGATTTGAATGATGTCTCCCATGCTCTATCTCCTCCTTGTCGGCCACTAGCAGAGCCAAAAGCTTTATTTGAACCTCTTGCCTCTATCCCTCAATTACCTGTAAAAGACTTTGCCCAAGACTCTTTACCTGCGGACCCAAACTTTGAACTGGGCTCAAATGGTAGGCCTAATGGGCTACTCGAATTACAAAGTCTGCAGCCTGATGATGAAGAAGTTCTGGACATTTATAATGGGGGATCTTATCTCCTGGAAAAGAGGAAAAGAAAAGCAAAAAAGGTCCGTTCCTTTTATTTTTGTTATCCACTGGAGACCATCAAATTGAAGAGGAAAAAGAGAGTGAAAAAGAGAAAAAATTTGAAGAAGGCTGCTGCTGAAGTGAGGGTGGATGCCCTCATAAGTTCTGAAGAGCATGACAGGGAGTTATGGGAGAAGGAGAAGGCTGGACAATGTTGACGACAAAGCAGTAAAATATGGAGGTTTATGGTGGAGTTTGCTCTTCTTGGAAGTGTATGGTTTGTCTTTTTTGGGTGTAGCACTCTCGTGCACTGGAGCTATTTTGTTTGATTTTTTGTTCGGAGCTTTAGGCTGAAGGTTTTTTGCTAGGCTGATAGCAGCCTCAGGAGTTTGTCGGGAGTAAATTAACAATTTGGGTCATCTGAATTTTTAGTTTGTCTATCTCTTGCTATTTCTGGGGTTCTTCTGGTTGTCGGCTTTCTCGGATGGCAGATTTGGGTTGTGGCAGTTTTTTGAAGCTCTGGCAGAGGTAGTAGAGGTAGCTCCGTGTGGCTTCCTAGGTGCTGGTGGTCGACAGCTGTATGTAGAGCTTTTTTGGCTGGGTTGCTTTTTCCTTGAGGTCGCTTTTGCTTTTGAGTTAGTTTTGTCGCCTTTGGCTTTAGTCTCGTGTTGTTTCGGTGGCTCTTGTTTTGCTGCCAGTCTTTTCATGGGCCTATCTTTGAGCTTATTGAACCGTGTTAGCAGTTTGCAGTTCTTCTTCAGTTTCGTTGGCTGTGCTCTTTGCTTTTGTTGCTGCTATCTTTGGCCGGGCAAATGCTGCTGCAGAAGCTTCACTTCGGTATGATAGAGGTTTTCATCTGGGAAGGAGGGGGGTCCATTCCTTTATTGCCGCAGTTCTTGCTTTCATCTTCTCCTTCTTGACGGTGCCAGTGGTTATGATATTTTTTGCCTAGCTTATTCAACTGGAGTTGACCTGCCGTTCATCTGTTTTGTCTGTGAAGTTTTGCTCCAGGTCTCTTGTCTCTTTCTGTCTGGGATGGTTGTGTTGTTTGGGCTTTGCTGCTGTTGTTTCCTTGGGGGTTGATAGTTAGTTTGGGGATGTAGCAGGCCCTGTTATCTTTTTGCTGGCGGTCTTGTTTTTGTGCCCCTGTTGCTTGTGGAGATGGTTTTAGCTCCCAGCTAACATATTAATAAGATTTCCGCTTATCAAAAAAAAAAAAAAGAATTTAGAAAGTTATTAATTTAATTATAATGTATTGATTTATTTATATTTAGTCAATATATATTTAGATTAATTTAAAATAAACTTGATTATTTGATCAAGATATTAGTACATGTAAAAATCATTCTATTAGTAAAAAAGATTTAATTTTTAAGAAGGGGTAAATTTAATAAAAATGTGTTATATAAAATATTAATAAAAAAATGTGCCATAAATATTTGTAAATAATTTTAAAATTTTCTCGCAAATGATTGTAAATGTTTACAAAAGCATATAAATTAAATATATTTTTTATAATAAGTTAATAAGTATTCAAAAAAAATTTTAAAAAATTAAATAAAAACTAATTAAGGTTTATTATAAATTACAGTTAATTTTAAGATGTCAGCACATACCGAATTTTATCTGCACACCGGTGGTCAAATAAGTTATGGAGTTGCAGGTTTTCAGTATGATATATCTGGTCCAAATGCAATTAGCAAGAGATTGAGACTCAGAAATAAACCAACTCTTCTTGAATTGAAACATAAAATTCATGTTAAATTGGGTTTAAGTGTAAACCACGTGATTTCGAGAATTATATACAAGAGTCCATTGTATAACCGAGGTTCATTATGTTGGACATCAGTGGATTTATGTGATGACGATGATATAGAAATGATTTATGAAAAATTGACTGAATACCTGGATTACACAGTGGTGGAGTTAATTATTGAAGTAACCGAGGCGGTTGTTGGAACAAATATAGTAACGTATGGAGTTAGTAATCAGGTTAGAAATGATACATTATACATGGAAAATGTTGAGACTGCTCAACAATTATTTGAAAGTGATGTTGCCACCACTCAACCGAGGCAATCGGACAGTGGACAGGGTATTGATATTTTTCCTCAATCAAATGATTGTCAGTATATTGGAGATGAAGTACAACATATGGATGAAACTAATCAACAATGACCCGTTAGCAACCGATAAGATATCGATCCGAGTCGACTTAGCCATCATGTGATCCGACGCGATGGTGACTTACTTGTTAGGGATGTGTTTGATAGTTCAGGACAAGGTCGTATGCGCCGGTCAAATAGCCATGTTCCTGATGCAATGAGTCAGCCAAGAAGGTCATTTATACAGCCCCATAATGTGGTAATGAATCATCCTAGGTTTTCAGTTAGCGAGGCGGTTGATGAAGGTATTAGACATCCTATAATTCAGCCAAGACGGTCATTAAGTCGTAGGGTTAGTGATTTTCTGAGCAAATCCATATTTGGCACAAGATCACGGGGGCGCACGATTGATAGGAGCATTGTTCAACCGGTGAGTCAAAATATAGAACAAAACTATCATTGACAATCGGTTGAAAATAGGCAAGAATCTAGGGCAATTCATGGAAGACACTCTACTGGCCGACGAGATGGTGATTTACTTGGACATTGCACTCCTGACAACAATCCTACCTTATCAGGTAATAATGTTCATTCTTTTAATTTATTTTGGTTAAGATGTGAGAAATTAACCATCAAATGATTTGACAGGCATGTATTACTTTGATGAAGGAGTAATTAATAATAATTACATCTCGCCTAATGACGATGAAGAGGGTGTGACAGCAAACTTGAGTTCGAAAAGTGATGATTCTGATATTCGCGATGTAACACCCTTACCACTCCGATTATACGGAACAGTACATGTATATCGTAAAAATTTTTTTCTTTTAATTAACATTTAATTAATACCAAAATTTCGATATTACCCATTACATAGGTATTCAATGATCTATAACTGTTTCGGGTTACTATTTACATAATAAAATTTCGGCATTATAACGGCTGTAATTGCCTAGCCTCCTGAAAAATCAGACAACACACAGCCTCTCAGAGGCACAACACTTCTATAACAATCATTCCCCTACTCTAAAGTCTTCATCAAAACATCCAATAATTCAACACATCTCATCATCACAAACATACGTATATGTTTACATAACTTTACATATCCAAATATTTATACATATTTGTCATTTATATACATGCCAAGGTTTACATAATTTACATAATAACAAAATTTCTTGTCCTTTATTCTGTGCATCACTGCTCCTCCAGCGCTGTACCTGCATGCAGTAAAAACTACATGCTGAGCATAAACTATGCCCAGTGGTGTCTAACAATCCTAATACTTTCTTTGTAATATTTATTTCTTTAATATACTTTATTTAATCATTTACTTTCGAAATAAGAACATTTAAACATTTTCATTGCGTTCAAATGAAAACGGTAGTTTTTCACATTATTTACACTTATTCTCATTTATTTCCTAACGATTGACTAATTTTCCTTTTTAGTCCTTAAACTTTTGCTAAATTACAAAAATACCCTTTTTCTTTAATATTTACAATTTTGCCCTTATAGTCATTTACTTTCATTTTCTTTACATTAGTTTCATCATTATTCATCATTTATACCTCATTTCACTACTTTTGGGTAAAATTACGGTTTAGTCCCTGTACCATAAAATTTCATCTTTTGACACTATTAAGACTCCAAAATTACTATTTTGCCCTTGTTAATCATTTCTCATTTATTTTTACTTATTAATTACTCATTTTGGCAAAATTATCATTTTGCCCCTAAACTTTCATTTTCTTTCATTGAAGTCCTTTTTCCACTTAAAACTTCATTTTTATCATACTTTTCATTTCTTTTAACTTATTATCATTTTCATTTCATTTTATGCCCCTAGTACAGTACCAACAGAAATTCTCAGACTGGATACTCGGGATGTGGACCCTCATGGGCCACATATAGACTGAAAAATGATCTCAACGATCATTTTTCCACGTAGCAGATACCAGGTACAACAGAAGCTATGGTGATCAGTGATCCTACCATACCTAAGCAAGTCGCCATGACTTGCACCGCGGTACAGATGTCCCTATGGCTAGCCAATTATATCCTGAGCTAGGCTTTTACTGTCAGACTATTTATAAGGGCGTAATTTCATCAAAAATTTCAATTAAACTTTACATTTTCCATTATTTCATTACTCGAAAATGTTTTTAATCATTTCTTTTCATTCGAAATTACTCTTAGTCATTTCTTTTCATTCTTTCGCATAGATTGTGAATTATTTTACCATAATTCACTAAAATCATTCACTTTCTCATCAAATTGCATTTTATTTCATATAAATGCCATATTTTCAATACTTACATAATTGAAAATATTCTCTAAAATATTCATTTAATTTCAATAAATTTCATAAAAATTCCTAAGCATATTATTTCATTTCTAGTGTCATTTAAAAGCTTAAATTCATCAAATTCACAAAATATACCTAGATTTTCCTTAGAGTGAAATTCGGCCATCAAAGTAGTTATACCATACAATTATTCAATAAATCATTTAGGCATTTAAACACACTCATTTAAGGTCTCTTAACATTATTCTATCATTACTTTCAATTTAACATCAATTATCTCATATTTTCATTAAGTTACATAAAGGTTTAATGACTAAAATCAAAGGAAATACTAAGATTCATTAGCCACTAACCTTCTTTTCTTGTTCTAGTGTGCCTAAGCTTCCTTTTCCTTGCCTTTGGCCTTGGAAGCTTGCAAATCTCCTTGAGTCCCTAAGTGAACCGAAATTTCAAGCCATTATAACTCTAATTTTTCAAGCTCAAATGCTAAAAATAACATCATAATTGAACTCTAGGCACCCAAAAACATAAGTAGGCACCTTAGATAAATTTTTAACTCATTAATTCCACTTACCTCAAATGAAACCCTAAACTCTCTCTCCAATTTTTTTCTTGATTTCCTTCCTTGATTTGAAGAGAGGAGGTCACAATACTTAACTAGAGAGGCTGAACTTTCTATTAGGTGGCTTGATTTGGTGTGAAATGGAGAGAGAATTGAAGAAAACTCACACAAAAATGGTGAGGGAGAGTTCGGCCAAGGGAGGGAGAAGAGGAAGAAGATGAGGTGCTGGCTGATTCCAGAGATTTCTCACTTTATATAGGCTGGGTTTTGGGCTTTGTGGGCTTGGATTGGGTTAATGGGCTTAGTAAATTAATTAAAGCCCATTAACACCTAATTTAAAGCCCAAAATTATTTCTCCCATTTTCTCACTCCAAATCACTCCAATTTCAATTCCATAATTCTTATCACATCAAAATTAGGTAGTACACAAAATTTCGGCTCAATCGGAGTCCGTTACTGGTCCGATTCAACCGAACTGGTTCGATTCGACAACTGTCGACATCGCCGAAAAATTCATTTCTTTATACCAAAATATTCTACATGAAATTTCATGAAGATCTGCAAAATATGGCAATTTTTGGAGTTCATTTGCTATTTTTAATAATTTATGCAAAATCAAGTCACATTCCCTACCAGGGAAATTGACTCGCTACATTTTTCGTATTTTTGACTTTCGAAGGTCTATTTGACCTCGATTTCACTTCAAATTTCAACCCCGGACTCACCATGACCAATACTTCCCGATGGTCAAATAAAATATTTTTCACCTTCGGGTCCGTTTTACGGCCCGGATACACTATTTACCATCGGAATTTATTGTTCACGGCCAGACCGGTGTTAAGGCCATTACACGCGAGGGCAATGAGTCTTCTGGTACGGATGATGTTAGTCCTATAGCATCACTTCGTAGAAGTGATGAGGCAACTGAAGATATATTTACCTTTCCATCAGAACATTATACAACAATTGACTTTCATGTAGCACAAGTTGATTTATCAGTTGGGGTCCAATTTGGTACGTGGGATGGTACATCAGAGTTATCAAAAGGTTTGGTATTCAATAGTAAGGATGATGTTAAGTCATGTGTGAAAAAATATTCAATCTCAAGAAATGTTGACTTTAGAGTTGTTGAATCAAAAGCAAAAAAGTGGGTGGTTCAATGTGCGAAGGCTGATATTGGATGCCAATGGAAGTTAAGAGCTATAAAAAAAGAAAAAATTCAATGCTGGATGATCACAAAATATGAGGGAGAACATTCATGACTTTCGACTGGTAACCTATCTAAAGATCACAGGCAGCTGGGGTCTCAGATTATTCGCAACAGTATAATGGGGATGGTAAGTAAAAATCCAACACTACCTATTGAAGTGGTAATTGCTGCTATTAAGGAACAATTTCATTATGAGGTCTCATATTATAAGGCTTGGTATGCAAAAATGATTGCACTTGAGGCCATATTTGGAAACTATGTGCAGTCTTTCGAAAAATTGCCTGCTTTTTTATATGCTTTACAAAGTTTTAATTCAGGAACAGTTTATGAGTTTGCGCTGCAATATACACATATCCCAAATGTAAAGCAATTTCAGAGGGTATTTTGGAGTTTTAAACCTGCAATTTATGGGTTTAACCATTGCAAGCCAATTCTCTTGATTGATGGAACATTCTTGATCGAAAAATTTCATCAGACACTGCTTGTCACAAGCTCAGTCGATGGCAATAATATGTTATTCCCAATTGCTTTTGCCGTTGTAGAGTCAGAGAATAAGTCAAGCTGGTCTTGGTTTATGGTATTAATTCGAAAATATGTGACACAACGAATTGGCAGTATGCCATGTGAATGTGAGTGTGATAAGTTTCAAGGAACAAAAATGCCATGTTCACATGCAATTGCAGTATGCATGTCTAAACATCTTGATATGTTCACATTTGTAGATTCTTGTTATACCATTACGGAAACCCTAAAATGCTATGATGGCAGATTCCATCCGATGGGTCATATATGTGTTGTCATAAAAATTATCCAAAAACTAAAATATGTATTCATTACATTGATAAAAAAAGATCATTCATTACATTAGAAAATTATCAGAAATTGCTAAAATCCTTATATGGGTTTTGTACAGCAGGACCGGGCAATGAATTATCGAAATCACTATCAAATACAGGTTGATCTGAAAAAACCTGACTTTGCATAACATTCGGATCAGCCAACAGTTCATCCAAAAATTCATCTTGCTGAACATTTGCTTCAGTGGCACTAACATTTAAATCAACATTCAATCTTGAAGGGCCTACTTCTGTATCATAAAATGAATGTTCAACAAATTCAGGCATACCAAATGAAGTTGAACTTCCCTGATATTCATATGACCATAACATGGGCTCAGGGACTTGGCTGACCCCTTGTATTGGTGGAATTGAGGGCACCGGTGTTCGTCGAGCAGACATGCCTCTTCTGCTCCGTCTTGACTGTCGAAAATCTACATATGGTACAGACATTGTGGGAATTCATACGGGACATGGCACAGGTTTCCGTGGGTAATCAACTGCCGTTCGATCATATGCTCCAACTGCTCCTAAAATCCCTTCTGATATCATTCGAACATCACCGCTATGAGATAAAGACGATGCAATATCACCATGATAAATATGTTCAGCACCATCAGCCTGCATATAATTTAATTAAGTATAAAAAATATATAATAAATTATTTTGGATCATTAAAATAACTAATAATTATTAAATACAATAAAACTATAATTGATCAAACATACCGCCGCCACCTGTGATGCTCCTTCAGGGGTTATCCACCGTCTAGTTCATTGTATGTACCATTGCATGTATTGTGACCTTATATGTAATGGTGCGCTGAGTAAAGGACCACTGATAACCCTTTCATGTCGATTGTTCCATTCGAATATGAAATTACCAAATGTATTTTCCCAATTATTTTGCGTAAGCCCTCTCAAAGTTATTATATGCAAGCTATCATCAATTAACGGTGCACTGAAAATGTGTTGGTCCATGCCAAATTGACGAAGACAACGATCTGGATGGTGCCACTCAATGATATTAAAACATATCAAAGGCACAACTGATCTCCAACTTTGTTGTCCATTGGTACAATAGGACGGCAAAAGATGTATGACATTGTCGTATGGTTGCCATTCATACTTAAAAAAAGGAAAAATTAATTTAATAAATAAGGAAAATTTTATTTTTAACTACCTCAAATAATTACCTAATCAGCACGCTGAGTATCTAATTCTACACGAAATCTGTGTACATTTTTCTATGATTATTGCTCAGATCAATAGGAGATCGCCACCTAATATAAAACAATGGACTGCGTCAATATATATATTTATTTATTTAATACTTAATAAATAATTAATTACTTTAATAAAAATTATTGTACCTATAACCATATGGCATATTATGTAGTATGATAGCTTCATTTATAAAACGAGGACGAAATTGGGGAAATCTTTCCCATGCTCACATTTGCAACAACTGTTGATATCCACCCATCCCATGAGCATCTGGCCGTGTACCACGACAAAGCTCCCTATATAACCATGCCAAACAAGCTGAACCCCAACTGTAATTGCCGACCTCATCTAAATCCTCTAATAGGGGTAGCTACATTAAATGTATATAATTGTTAGCTTGAGATGGACACAATAACCCACCGATGCAACGCAAAAGCCAAGCACGCACATGACATTGAATTTGATATTCAGTAGCATCAGCTGGTAGAATATCAAAAGTTTTCGATAGCCAAGTCATTTTTATTGATTTTCCTTTAAAAGCATCATCGGGTGGAATTTGTCCCAGAAGCTGGTTGCACAGAATTCTCCAGTCATATCCTACCGATCCAGTTACCGGACGACCTTCAATTGGTAAACCAGTCAATATCTGAATATCTTGCAAAGTTATGGTTGATTCACCAACAACAAGGTGAAAACTGTGCGTTTCTGGCCTCCATCTCTCCACAAGGGCAGTCATTAAATTTATATCTACATGTATTACCCCTATCTGTGACACTCCGTAAAACCCAGCCATCCTCAAATACGGTATAATCCTTTCGTCAATGTTCACATAGTGGAACTCCACACTAGCTCTCCGATCAAATAATACATTACATGATAACTGACACATATAAATTATATATCACATATAACTAAATAAATATAAACTTATCTAATAAAATATACATTTCAATAAGAAAATTATTACCGCATTATTCCAAACTGTATCAGCACGATGTTTGTCTTTTAACGTTAGAGATCATCTATACGGGGTCCTGGATTTATAAATTGTTGATTCTGAAATGGATCCATACTTTTTTTCCTATATTTAATTATGACACAAAAGAATATAATTAATACTTATCTTTAAATTTTAAAAATTATAACAAATTGATGACTATTTAACATATCCTAAAATTTAAATATAATTTTTACCTACTTACACTAACTAAACAATAATTTTCTATTTTAAATATCGTATAAAATAATTAATTTATCATACTATTTAAATTATTTAATTAATTATACTATCTATTTACCCAATTTTACTACCTTAAATATTCAAATAAAAATTTATATTACTACTATTATCCCATTCTATCTATATCTATTCTTAATATTATAATAAACATACAAAAATTATTGTAAAAAATTTGCAATATTATATTTAAATTTAAAAAAATTACAACAAATAACTTACCTTAATTTTCTTCCTATACATTCTAATTTATAACAAATTAAATCTATTATTAACAATACATTCAACTAATATATAAATATATTTTATAATTTTCATACCTTAATTTTCAGTAATATTTTTCTTATATTTTTAAATATAAATACACATATACATATAATTTTAACATAATTATTTTATAACAATAAACTTACCTCAAAATAATTTTTGAGATACTTGGAGATGGAGCTTCGCTGAAGGAAAAATTTTCGTAGGCCAAAACACACTAACACACACACAAAATCAATTTATAGACGGAATGGGAGAGGGAACGAGGCACGTGATTGGGCTGGCTGGGTGGCAAAAGACTTCCATTTTCGCAGTGGACTGTTGTGGAAATAGTAGTCTTCCGACATCCTCGAATTTCGCGCGGCAGCCTTTGACTGTCGTTGGCCCGACACTCCATTTCCGCAGGAGTGTGTTGCGGGAATGAGAAAACCACCCCACTTTCCCAATAACTCAGAAAACAGCCCCATTTCCCAAAATAACTTTTAAAATTACACCATATTTAAAAAAGTCCCGCTAAATGAAGAAAATGAATGGGCATTCGTTCACGCACTACACCATGCGTGCATGTCGTTGAATTGTCTATGTCATCCCTCATCTCCCATTAAGAGTGTGCAAAAATCGAATCGATTCGAACAATTCGATCCGAATCGTTACATTTGGATGGAGTTAATCAGATTAATAAGATCGATTCACTTATTGATATTAGATATTAATCGGGTTCGGATCGAATGAAATCCGATTAACCCAAATAATTTGAATTTTTTAATATATAAATAAAAAATTATAATTTTTCAACAATATTAATTAATATATAATATATATTTAATGTAATTTTGAAATTATTAGTTTGTTATATTTTTAAAATATTTTTATGGTATTTAATATTATTTATTTATATTAATTTAGGATGTTAATTTAAATATGTAAATTAAAAAAATAAATTCGGATAAATTAGATTGTTCGGATCGGGATCCAAAAAATATCGAATTAAACGAATAGGAGCCTAATATTTATATAGAGTAGAATCGAATAAGAAAAATATGTAAATTTTGGGTTAATCGGATTCCGATGCATACCCCTATCTCTCATTGTGAGGGTAAAAAATTGATCGGCCGTTGGATTAATTGTTTTTTACGCATTTATTGGCCCACTAATTTAAGTTTGTAGTGAATAAATTTAAAATGATATAATTCGTCTAGTAATGTGTTGGATTAGCTTCTTTTTTTTTTTATAATTCCATTGCAAATTACAAAATTATAAATGATGCTTCCTTTAAATAAGAATAAAAATATTAGCTGAAATGATTTTTTTTAAAAATAAGATTATAAATTAGTAGCTGAAAAAACAGATTTTACAGTTACGTAAAAATTCAATTTTTATGAATTATTAACTATAATTAACTCCAAAAAGCTTAAAACATGTAATTATTTGACAGCCGTAAATCGATTCTTTACAGATTATGACTGCGGTAAGATATATTCTCAGTTTGTCAAATTCTTTTTTTTTTTTTTAAGCTTCTAGAGGTCTGTTTCGCATTGATTAATTGATTTCTTAAGTAATTTTTATTAAATAAATATAATTTCTTATTAGAGGGAGTAGCTTAGCTTTAAAGTTGGTACAAAAGTCAAGGTCACGGGCGAAGATTAAGATTAGTCAATAAGAAGATTTTGTACTCTACCAAAAAAAAAAAAAAAAAAGAAAAAGAAGATTTTGTAAGTCGCATCCAGGGACGCAATCTGATAGGACTCATCATTAAACTTTATTTATTTATTTATTTTGACAGTGAAATTATTTTTTTTTTAAATTCAACTTGGATTTGTCAAATTGTGATTTTGAAAAAAAAGAAATTGACTATACTAAAAATATACAAATAAATTAGAATATTTATTTTATCCTCTTTTATTTTTAGCTTTATTTTTTATATACATAGATATCCACACTTATGTAATTATATTTTTTTAAATGCAAATTAAATTTTCATTAATAATATAAAAATTACATCTAAAAAATATAAATAAATTTGTAAAATTTAAAAATATATAAAATTTACGAAACTAATGAAATTGCTATAATATATCTCTGAACTTATTTGACGAAAATAGTAAATAATAGTAACATGTCTCGGATAATCTGATTTTTAGTGAAAAAATCAGTACATATGTTGTTAATGGAAAAACTCTTTCCATAAAGACGAAAACTTTCATAAAGTAAAATAATGACCTCCAAATATGAATAATAAATTTGCATGATAAAAAATTTAAATTGCATTTAACATTGGTTAAATAAACCAGATCGATAAAAATACAAATAAGATTTAGACAAAAAATCAAAAATAAAAAAATTCATATTTGAATTTATTAAAACCAAAACACAAAAAGAACAAATACAAATAAAAAACAACGAATAAAATTAAAACTTCAGATCTAAATCAATTCGAGAGATTTGAAAAAAATAAAAAATACACAAAAAATTAAAAAATACAAATAAAAATTTAATAAAAGAGCAAAATAAAAAAGAAAAGAGGTTGCTTCAAAATTAGATAAAGAAAAAAAATCTTTGAATTCAGAAAAAAAGGAGGCCAAGTATTTTTTATTCATTCTATTCTTATCTAATTATATTAAACTTATCTACATGCAGCAGATTTTTACATCTATATTATCACCAATAAAAATTCAAATAATAATTTTAAAATATTTCAACTTATCAACTGTAATGGCAATTTTAACACAAATTTTTAAATAAAATATTCTAAATATATTTTTACTGTTGCAGCAAATTTTTAATTTTTTTTTTCTAAAAGTACATTAAAAAAAAAAGCCCCATAAATCAATGGGTGGATATCAGTTATTTATTGCTATGAAGTTGTCCTAACATTTTCTTTAAACGTTCAAATACTTCCACTTCCACTATTTTATGTTATTCTCTTTTCTGTTGTTGCTGAAATAAATTTACCAAAATTGGTGGAAGACAAAATATTGAGTTTTAAATTTTATCTAATCCATGTAATTAGCATCTGCTAAGTTTTTACGTAATCTATATAATATGGATTTTGAAAATTCGTACAAGAAACAATTAGTAGTTTGACATAAATACATTATATGATATTGCAATTATATGTGAAGTTTTATAATCATATAATTTAATTTTTTATAATTATTTTTTATTTTATGTTGCATCCATGTCTCTTTATGCGTCATTTCTAACTCTTGGCACCAGAGGTGTATACTAATATGAATCTTTTTATACTGAACTGAAGTACCGAAAAAAAAGATTCAAAACCGAACTGTACCGTTGACTTTTTGACTAAAATCGAACCGAATTATGCCATTGACTTTATTTGGAACATATCTGGATATTTTACTTAGAATCGGACTGAGAACCGTATTGAACTGTACTGAATTATCTTGTACCGAAAGAACCGATATTTATTAATTATTATATATATAATACTAATAATTTATATATAAATATCACTTATAATTTTTATTCTATATGTACTGCATAAATTTTACTTCATAATTATTTAAATTATATATTTTAATACACAAAATTAAGATAATAATTAGTCAATAAATTAAGCTAAATATTTTAATTATTAAGAACAGAAATTTAATTATTATAATAATCATTATATATATATATATATATATATATATATAACTAAAATAATTTATATTTAATTTAATCTATTTTCAATATCACTCAACTATACTATTTTATTTTCTTTTTAAATATCTATATAGATATGTAAGTTAATCAATTTATCATATAAGAACTTTATCAATTAATTTCATTTACTGTGAGTATCAATTAATCAATACTCATAAAATTTTAGGATAATACCTTTATGAATATCTAAATTAATAATGTAATTAAATATATTTATTATATATAATGAAATATTACCAATTATTGTATTATATAAGTTTATAATTATTTAACAATTAATTTCATTTATTTTTAGTGTCATTCAACTAGTATGTATATATTTTCATTTAATACCTATATTAATAATGGAGTTGTAAATCAATAATGTGATTATATATAGTTATTGTACATAAAAATTTTATCAATTAATATAATTATATGAGTATGTAATTATCTTATCAATTAACTTTATTTATCTTTATATCATGAATGATTAAATGTACTTATATGAGTACATATATTTTCAGTATCACTTAGCTAACATTCATTAATTTTTTCACAATACCTATATGAGTAATTGAGTATTTAAATTAACAATACAATTATATACAATTATTATATTAATGAAATTTTACCAATTTGTGTAATTATATGTGTATATAATCACTTTAGGAATTAATTTTATTTTCTTTTAGTATCACTCAACTAGTATTAATCTATTTTTGTATAATATTTTTATGAGTAATTAAGTATGCAAGTTAACAATAAATTATATATAATTATTATATTATTGAAATTTTACCAAATAGCGTAATTATATATGTGTATAATCACCTTACTAATTACGTAATTATATGAGTATATAATCACATTAGCAATTAATTTCATTTCCTTTCAACATCAATCAACTAAAATTCATCTATTTCTGCACAATACTTATATTAAGTAATGAAGTATTTAAATTAATAATGTAATTGTATAGAATTTATCAATTAATTTAATTATATGAGTATATAATCATCTGAGCAATTAATTTCATTTTTTCAGTATCACCCAACTAACATTTGTCTATTTTTGCATAATACCTATATGAGTAATTGAGTATTTAAATTAATAATGTAATTGAATATAATTATTAAATTAGTAAAATTTTACCAATTAATGTAATTTTATTTCCTTTCAGTACCACTCAAATAATACTATCTAATTATATAAATTAATAATATAAATTGTATATAGTTATTATAAATAATAAAAGTTTAGTTGTACATTTATAAATGATAAAGAAGAAAAAACTAAATTTTTTTTGAAGGTAATGAAAAATTGAATTTGAAAATTTTTAGGAGAGAATATTTTTTATTTTGAGTTTTTAGGGTGAATTAAAAATTTAACTTAAGAAATTTATAAAATATTAAAAAATAAATGATTTAAGGTAAAAAAAATTAAAGGAGAACAGTTGTCCATTCCCCTATCTTTCTTCGATTGAAGCCTCTCCGGCTCTCAATTAATTCGTGCATTACGTATTGAACTTTGATTGTCTTGATTTGTTTTTGGTTAATTCTTGCTTCTTTTTTTCTTTTTATCTTCATGAAATCAATTCTAATTTTTTTCCTCCTCAGAGGTGTTCTCTTCTAGGGTTTTTAATGTCATGAGTGGAGGATACTTATTTTTTTGAGGTGAGAAGGGGCTCTTAATTTCAAATAAATTGCGATCCAGTCTGGTATTACCTTCTCTTTTTTACAATTGATGATTTTCATGTGGTTAGGGTTTTGTCGATTTTTTAATTTCAATGCTGATTTTGCACAATTTGATGAATGCGTTAGTTGGGTTTTTTTTTTTTTTTTTTGGGATCAGGTGAAGTTATTATACTTGTGATGGGTTTATAGTGCCTTTAAGTCTATTTAAGGGTTTGATGTGGATCTGAAGTTTTTGTTGAAATTGGAATGCAATGTATAATCAACCAAAGCTAAATCGTGTTATCAGGATGCTTTGTGTGCTGGAACATACAGGAATTTAAGACTTGAACAATTATTAAAGTGCTATTGTTGCTGCTGCTATTTTGTGTAAAGAAATAAAGGGGGAAAATTGTAGTTATTTTTCTTGCTTCAAAGGTTTGTCTTTCTGTGGCACTTTTTAGAAAAATATTTTTATAATGAGCTGATAATGTAGATCAGTCCTACCTTTGTGTTGACCTGTTATAGTGTTGGAGCAGCTTTTCTTGTTTCATATTTATAGTTTAGTGGCTTGTATTATGCTTGGGGTTCTATGGCTCTCTTCTAAATGGATTTAGGTCTTCTAAACATGTAACTTTTGGGATTTTTGGAACATGATAAAAATTATACGTGTGAACTTGTGGAGAAACTTTTTGAGCTGATGTTTCATTGGAAATGAAGGAAGTAAAATGAGCAGACTGCTTTTAGAAAATAACTATTACCAATTTGATAGTGCATGTTTTCTGTTAAAAGTGGTGCATCTTATATATGTTCGTCTTATGAAGCCTCCAGTTTGCATGAAATTTAGACTAATTATGATGGAATTTGGTAGACACTAGAATGGAAATGAATTAACAACTAAATGACTTCATATATTAAGTGACCTGGAATATATGCTCTTTCATTCAAAAGAGCATTCAAACATTTGCAAGATCCTTTAATTCAACCTTATATATATGCGCTATTTCTATATATGCATTGGTTGTCTTCAAACGATAGCTTTGCAGTTATAATTAGGAGTCATATGAAATTTTGATTTTGATCAAGACTTCTAAGCTTTAATTATAATTCTCTAGGGAATATAAATGATGACTGGCTTGACTTGCTTGTGGAAATTGACTATGTTTGTGATGTTCAAAAAGTATGTAGAATAATAATTTTTACTATGTCTTCACTAGTAAACATGGAATATTTCACAAAGTAAAAAAGAAATATAGATATATATGAATTGGCAGAACATCAAAAGCTGACAATATAAGTTGGATATATAAAGAAACACTGTTGCAGATATGCACATTTCTCTTTTTTTTTTTTTTTGAAAGGAATGCACATTTCTCTTTGAATTCTTTAATACACATAATATAATTTAATAATAATATTCTTTACAATCCTATCACTCCCACCCAGCCAAACCTTTCTTCTTTTTATGTACACAATAAACGAAAAACATGCTTTCATCTACAAAACCTTCTTTTGCTTTTATAGTCTTAAGCAGTATCTTGCATTCATCTACAAAACATTTTTTGTAGCTGTACTAAAAGCTTCTTTGTGAGCCATATTTGGATTCTCAGCTTTAAGCCTTCTGACCTCTTCTCTGCTATAAAAATGTGTATAAGAATACTATATATATATATATATATATATAATATATATATATATATATATATATATAATCCAAAGCCAAATCACTATTGTAGAAACGGTAAAATTTATAATAATGATTCGCTTACTTGATGAAGTGGTTGTAAGCTGATGGTGCTCTTTGCCTTTTCTCTGGGGCTGTATAGAGAGTTTAATTAAATGCATAATATTTTATATATATTGATTCACTTGAATAATTCTCACTTGCAACAGATTCATGATTTTATTCATAAACCGAGTCAGTTCTTATTACTACTCCTTGATGCGAACTTCATATATTTTTTTGCTATTATTTAACAATATTACAATGCCTCTCCTTACGGTAATTTTAATTTGAATCAGTATATAACTTAAGATTATTTTTATTTAAATTTGATTTTACTTTGACTTTAGCAAAATATTATTGTTAAATTTTTAAAAAGAAGTCGAGTCAGTTGATAAAATCAAAGAAGATCAATTCAAACAACAAATTAGTATATAACTTAATATTATTTTTATTTAAATTTGATTTTATTATTTCTATGATTTTTCCTTTTCCTTTTCATATTTCATGCTAAATCTACCATATTCTGCTTAAAACACAACTGAAATGAAAAGAAAATTACCTCAACCAGTATTTAGTCGTCCCACCTCATCCCCACTGGCAGTAATCCGCTTCCTCCTGATAAAAAAGGAAAGTCAAGGTATTGGTAAAAGTGGCATTTAGCTAAGCAAGTTATGAACACATTATATTGCTGACTTACACCTCTGCATTGCATTCAAGTCTTGGCAAGAATTTTAGTAGTAGGGAAAAAAAATCAGAAACTTCATATGGAAAATAGACTCTAGATATTACTGAATCGAAAGCATGGAAAACATAAGTGAAAAAACAAGTACACAAAAGCAATGCAAGTCAGCATATAAGCCTCAAAAGAACTTGAAATTCTAGATTGAAGCAGCAAGAGGCAGAAAGCAATTACTTACAGCAAGCATCACATACACTGGGACATAGGAAGTGCCTGTGAAATTGCCCTCATGCTCAGCAGACTGTATAACCTGCAGCCACTAAGAATTACACTCAAGAATTTTTAAATTTAATATATTTACATTTTTATTGTATTTTTTCATTCATGTATTAAAAGAAAAAAGAGTTGTGACTCTGTGATAGAGTCGACTCACCAACGACTCGACACTGATTACAGTAAATGGATCTGGTGGTTCTGATGACATCCTCCGTAATATCAAACACCACCACAACCGGCGAGAGATCTGTACCTTTGACCTGATCTTCGATGTGAAACACGATCTGCCACATCAGCAAGCAGGGAAAAACCAGAGCAGGGAAACTGATGCGCGCATGGTGGGTTAAGAATTCCTTAATGCTCTACCGGAATGGCTTGACGGCATGCTTCTCCTCCTTCGGCGGGAAAGCAAAGAAGTCGTAGAGATTGGCGGTGACTTTGTGACTGTTTCTTTTAGGTCTCTTTTGCAATGTTATTGAAACCGGACCGGCCGGTTGAACCGGTTTAACCGCGAACCGGCACGTCAGCCGGTTGGTTTGACTACTGAAAATCGAATTGGCAAAAAATCGGATTGAACCGAAAAAAATCGGATAGAACCGAAAAACCGGCGAACCGGACAAAACCGGATTTTTTGCTAAAAATGTAAAAAATCAATTTTTTTTTGAATTTTTTCACCCGCCCACATATATATATATATATATATATTTATTTATTTATTTATTTGAAAAACTTAGTATTTTAAATTTTAAGTATATCACTTAATAATTTAATATATTTATTATATTTTTGATTCATTATAATCAAATATATATATATATATATAGTATATCACTTAATAATTTAATATATTTATTATATTTTTAATTCATTGTAATTAAATATATATATATATATATAATTTTTATTATTTATTTATTTGAAAAAATTAATATTTTAAATTCTAAATATGTCACTTAATAATTTAATATACTTATTATCTATTTGGATTATTGTAATAGTATATTAAATTATTAAATAATATCTTTAGAATTTAAAATACTAATTTTTTTCAAATAAATAAATAATGGAAATTTAAAATATACATACATACATACATACATACATACATACATACATACATACATACATGCATATATATATATATATATTAAAATTTTATTATTTATTTATTGAAAAATTAGTATTTTAAATTCTAAAAATGTCACTTAATAATTTAATATACTTATTATCTATTTGAATTTATTGTAATTAAATATAATTATACTCATATATGCAAGGTTAATATTTTTTGTGTTCACTTCATTAGTACTCCATCTAAACATGAAATTATTTTCATTATATGATTGTATTTTTATGTTTCTAGCATATGATATTCAATAATCCATAATTAATCACTTGTAATAATAAAATTAAAATTATTTTCGTAACTTATTATTAAAATATTTGTGATATATATTTAAAATTTGATGAATATTTTTTTAATTTTTATACAATAGTATTCAAAAAATTATAATAATTATAATATTTTAAAAATAGAAAAAAACCCGATTGAACCCGATTGAACCGGTCGAACCACGAACCCCAGCCTTGTCGGTTCTCTATCCGGTCCGATTTTAATAACATTGCTCTTTTGAGGCTTGTGGTTCACAAGTGAGGGCAGAGAAAGGAAATATGAGAAGGAAACAGTAGAGAAAGTAGTGGGTGAGGTGAGAGAAAAAGCAGCTTTTTATACCTAGGGTTAACATTTTGAAAATACTATAATGTCCCTCTCAATTTTTATTATTTTACCTTTATATTCGAAGATAATTTGACAAATATATATAATTAAAATTTTTAATAATTTAATATTTATCAAAATTTTAAGAAAATAAAAATAAATTACAAAATTTTTCATAATTATTTTAAATGAAATAATAAATTTTATATTATTATTTTCCAAATATTTATTTTTATTAATCTTCATAATGTAATTAATTATATAATAATGGTAATAGTTATTTTATTATTATTATTATTATTATTATTATTATTATTATTATTATTAAAAATGTAATTTTTTTAAATAAATAAGTATAGATTTTGGGGTAATTATATTTAAGGGTTCATATAATACTTTACCATTAATAATATATAAAAACTTTTGCAATGAAATTTATAAATAACCATATAGTTCAAGAGATTCCAATTATTTTTTCTTCATATTCAATGATGGTTTGCTAAATTTATATAATTAGATTTTCTAATAATTTAATATTTGATTTTAATTTTATAAAATAAATATAAATTAATTTTTTATTATTATTTTAAATGAAATAATAAATTTTATATTACTATTTTATAAATATTTATTATTATTAATCTTCATCACGCAATTATATAATAATCGTAACAATTAGTTTATTATTATTATTATTAAAAATACAAATTTTCTAAATAAATAACTTTAAATTTTGGTATAATTGATAAGAAATTATTATTAAATTATAAAATAATTTATAAATTTTTGTTACAAAATAAATATCCATTTCATATAGTATATATTAAAATTACTTGAAATTATACATAAATCACGTGACTGAAATTTAAAAAAATTTATTTTTTATTTTATTTGTGACATATTAGCGATTAAATATTTCCGTCGATAATATTTTCACTGTATAAAATACTATTAGCGACAGACCAATTTCCATCGCTATACCATCGCAAAAAAAGGCGCTATACATTCCCTCCAAAATTCCTTTTAGTTGCTAAATTTTTCGAAACTAATTTTATGAATAAGAAATTATAAAAATTAGCGACGAAAATTTGTCGCTGATTCCATCACAAAACATGGCTCATGAATCTCCCACCAATAATTTGTAATTAATTATTCATTCCATCGTTATTTCATCGCAAAAAATAGAAAATAACATTTGTACGACGAAATTAAAAAACAATCGCGAAATCTTCACAAATTTGCGACGAAAATAATACGGTCGCTAATTTACAATTTTTTTTTTTTAGTGGATGGGACACACTCCACAAGGAAACTCTTTTTAGAAGTCGGCCAACACTGCTTCAGTTAATTCCCTTTGTCAGGAAATTTAGATATACTTGTCAGCTGATGTCAATTCTCCTAACAGCTGTGGTAAAAGCAGAGTTATTGGCATTAACTCTTCCTTGCTTGATCATAGCCCATTGGACCCGGATGCTTCCAAGCCCATAAGCTCAGATAATATAGTCCTTAATAGGCTAAATATTATTCCTTTTATATCCCAGCCCTTCATGGCCTAACCTCAATAAAATCTCCATCCCCATCAGTTTCAATGGCAGAGCCTCGATGGGGCTGGATACAGATAAGAAAAAATCTAAGAAGATTCGCTTTTTTTTTTTTATACCATTGAAGCTGCTAAATCTTATGCTCAATATCCAAAATTGGGAAAGAACAAGGGGAAAAAAGCGAGGGAAAGTAAAAAGCATATCAATCTCGATGCAGATTGCAGGTCGGTTGGGTTTGTAACTTGGGAAAAATTACTGATGATTCCTTATCTGATGGGTTCATTACAAAAGTGAATGAGAGGCTGGTTAGATCCAAAATGGATGTGTTAATTTCTCCATCTGGTGAAGCATTCAAAGTGCTAAAGGTCACAGATTTGTTGGGAATTGTACAACTAGATTGAGGAGATGCTTGCTTATTTAATTAGAGTTGAAGAGCAGGAGTTCGCTCCTTAATTTTTTCTTATGATCTTTTTATCTTGGAACATTAAAGGGTTGAAGTCGGGGATCAATAAAAATAAGATGTCTTCTTATATTGCTAAAAAGAACATAGGAATGGTGCTACTTTTGGAAACTAAAATACAGGGGATGCATGTTGGGCATGTTAGATAGTTATGGGGCAACCAAAACTTTTATTGGTTCTCGTTGGATGCAGTGGGAAATAGAGGTGGCATTTTAGTTTCTTAGTGCTCTTATTTTTTTTAGAAAATCATCAGTGGCTTCTAGCCAAGGTCAGGTGGCGGTGAAGAGGTCTATAGTTGCTTCCGATTTTAATTGCATGGTGATTGTTGTGTATGCTCCTATTGGTGATCATAAATGGGGGAGCTTTCAAGCCAAATTGAAAATCTTCTAGAAGTTGATACTCCTACCCTGCTAAGAGGGGATTTTAACATTGTTCTCAATGCTAATGAGAGATGGAAAAGGAATTTAAGCTTTAAGGACAGAATGTTTCAGAATTTTATTTGTAGCATAGGGCTGATAGACTTACCTCTTGTAGGGTAAAAATTCACTTGGGGAAATTCAATTAGTAGCAGTAAAATTGACCATTTTTTGGTTAACAGAGATTGGATGTTGAATTTTATGCGTATGTCTCAGACTGCTCTTCCTAAATCTGCTTCAGACCATTCCCCAATTATGTTGGACTGCTTCATTGCTAACTGGGGACCGAGGCCCTTTAAGTTCTTGGATGTCTGGCTGCATAATGCCGATTTTTTAAAATAGGTCCATTCTTGGTGGAGTCAGCCTTGAAGTGTTTAGTGTAAGAAAATGCAGTTCAAGTTTAAACTACTAAAGCATTGTATCGTATCCTGGAACAATTCTTGTTTTGGTAATGTCGATTAGGCTATTTCAAGGCTGGAAAAAGAGATTAAGGTTTTGGTCTGTGATCTAAAGTGTGGAGATATTCATGATACTATCAGAAAATTCATGCTCATTAAGAGAAAATCTCTAATTAACTTGTTATGGGGTAAGCTTAAGGCAAAAGAATCCATGTAGAGGCAGAAGTCAAGGGTAAAATGGCTAAGGGAAGGCGATCAAAATGCTCACTTTTTTTGACTATTAGCTGCAGTCAGGGGGTGTCGTAATCACATCTCTAGCCTCTTTACAGTTGATGGAATCATTACTAATCCTGAGTAGATAAAAAATGTGGTACTTGAATTTTATCAAGATCTTTACAGTGAGAACTAGACTAGTAGGCCTGTCTTTCCTACAAATTATTTCAAAAAATCTCTGAAGGAATAAAAAGAAAATATATCGAAATTAATAAGGAATAAGCAGAGAAGAACTTATTTTATTTCCTCTGTTAAGCTTGTTTAAATACAAAAACATTTAACTAAAACGAGAAAAAACAGGGAAAAGATAAGTAAAGGAGCAAATTATTAGGACCCACAACAGAGTATAGGTTCCTAAAAGACAGCCATAATTAACTAAAAAATAGCAACAACTATTTTAAAGACTTGGTCACGTCTCTGAATTTTTTGACTTGTTCAGCAGCTTCCAAGGCATTTTTCTCACACTCCTCCTTGCCTTTGAAGTTGCAGACTCCCATTTTAATCTTTAGCTCTTCAATTTTGATTCTGGGCAAAGCTTTGGTGAATAAATCGGCAATTTGATTTTCTGATTTGCAATAAATCAATGAAACTTCTCCTTCTTTTTGAATTTCTCTAAGAAAGAAAAATTTAATCTTAAAATGCTTTGTCTTGCCATGAAACACTGGATTTGAGGAAATTGAAATGGCAGCCTGATTATCAACAAAGATTTGTGTTGATTCTTGCTGCTTCAAACTTAAATCTTGAAGAATTTTTCTCAACCAGATGGCTTGATTTGCTGCAGCTGTTGCAGCGATGAATTCAGCTTCTGCAGTACTTTGAGCAACAATTTCTTGCTTCTTTGAGCACCAATTAACCACACTCGAACCAAGGCTAAAATAGTATCCAGTTGTGCTCCTCATATCATCAACTGATCCTGCCCAATCGCTATCAGAGAAACCAACCAGTTGAATTTGATCACTTTTAGCATTCCTGATTCCATGATCAACAGTTCCTTTAACATATCTGAGTATTCTTTTGGCAGCCTGCATGTGTTCTTCACTTGCACAGTGCATGAATCTGCAAAGAAGGCTTACAGCCTGCATTATATCAGGCCTAGAAGCTGTGAGGTACATGAGACAACCAATTAAGCTTCGGTAGAGATTCTCATCCACTTTGGCAGATCCATCATCTTTGCAAAACTTCACCTTTGCTTGCATAGGAGTTTCTGTAGCCTTGCAATTCTCCATATGAAATTTCTTCAAAATTTCCTTGGCATATTTTCTTTGACTGATGAAAATCTCATTTCTCAGTTGCCTTACTTCCAGACCTAGAAAATAGGTCATCAATCCCAAATCTGTCATCTCAAATTCCTTTAGCATTTCAGACTTGAATTCGTCAATGAGCTCCTGATTGTTTCCTGTGATTAAAAGATCATCAACATAAATAGAAATAATGATAATTTCAGTGTCATCACTTCTCACATACAAAGTTGTCTCGCTTAAGCTTTTATTGAAGCCTAAGCTTGTCAAATGGTCATCAATCCGGCTGTACCAGGCTCTTGGAGCCTGTTTAAGACCATATAAAGCTTTGTTCAGCAGATAGACTTTATCTTCTTTACCCTACACAATAAAACCATCAGGTTGCTCTACAAATATCTCTTCTTTCAAGAAGCCATTTAAAAAGACAGATTTTACATCTAACTGGAAAACTCTCCAACCCTTTTGAGCTGCTACTGCAAGAAGTAGTCTGATAGTGTCAATCCTGGCCACTGGAGCAAAGGTCTCTGAAAAATCTACACCAAAGACCTGTGCATATCCTTTCACAACTAGCCTGGCTTTGTACTTGTTTACTGACCCATTAGCATTGAGTTTTGTTCTGAAAACCCATTTAACTCCAATGACCTTTCTGTTTGAAGGTCTTTGAACAAGCTGCCATGTGTGATTCTTCTCAATCATGTTCAGCTCCTCTTTCATGGCTAAAAGCCATTTTTTGTCTTGCATTGCTTCTTGAACTCCAGCTAGTTCCATTATTGCTACATTGCATCTTGCATAAATATCTGCAAGTGACCTGGTTCCTTTAACAGGTAGGTCATCAACATCATCCTCATTTGGCTGTAAATCGATTAGAGCCTTTTTTTCTTCATTTTCTGAATTCCAATCCCACTCTTCATTCTCCATGAACACTACATCTTTGCTGATTATAATTTTTCCAGATTGAGGCTGAAAAATTCTATAAGCTTTAGAGAAATTGCTGTAGCCTATAAAGATGCCCAGTTCAGCCCTTTTATCAAGTTTGTCCCTTTTGACCTGTGGCACGTGAGTAAAACACAAACATCCAAATATTTTAAAATTTTTCAGATTTGGTTTGAACCCATACCATGCCTCAAAAGGAGTCTTTCCATTCACAGCCTTTGTAGGAAGCCTGTTTAACAAGAATACAACAGTGTTTGTTGCTTCTACCCAATATTCCTTAGGTAAGCCTTTTTCATGCATCATGCATCTTGCCATCTCAAAAATGGTTCTGTTCTTCCTTTCACTCACTCCATTTTGTTGTGGAGTGTATGGAGCTGTAAGTTGATGCTCAATGCCAGCTTCCTCACAAAACTGGTTAAATTGATCTGAAGTATACTCCTTGCCATTGTCAGACCTTAATATTTGAATGGTACAGCCACTTTGATTCTCAATCCATTGCTTAAATCTCCAGAAAATGCTAGCAACTTCAGATTTAAATCTAAGAAAATAAATCCAACACATACGACTGAAGTCATCAATAAAAATTATGTAATATTTACTCCCCTTTAATGAAGGAGTTCTTTGAGGTCCTGCAAGATCAGTATGAATGAGTTGCAGCTTCTTTGTTGCTCTCCAAGATGATTTCTGAAATGGAAGTCTTGCTTGCTTGCCATATTGACAAGCCTTGCAGCTTTGTAAGTATGATTCCAGTTGAGGCAGCCCTTGAGCAAGCTCTTTTCTCTGCAAGTTCAACACTGCAGCATGGTGGAAATGGCCCAATCTTTTGTGCCAAATTTCTGTGATTCTAGCCACTGTGGAATAAGCTGCCTGCTCCTCCTGTAATGGATCAAAAGAAAAGCTCTTGCCTTCCATATTAACTTTAAACATTTCCTTATTTGTTGCATCTTTGATCAAGCATTGATTGTCTTCAAATATGACTTTGAAGCCGCCTTCAAGTAACTGTCCCACACTTAACAAATTTTGATTAATGTCAGGCACAAATAATACATTTTTAATCAGTTTTGTACCTGAGTGACTCTCAATTGCTACAATTTCCTTCCCGTGGACAGCAACATGTTCTCCATTAGCAATTTTGACTTTGGATATCACTGTTGTATCCAGCTCTTTGAAGAGATCACGATTGAAAGTCATATGGCTTGTACACCCACTGTCTATAAGCCATTTTTTACTGGAGCTGCTGGTTGCAAAACAAGTTGCTATAAAGAGTTGCTCCTCCTCTTGTTGGTCTGCAATTTGGGCAACATTTTTCTGCTGCAAATTGACTTGAGTAATCTCATTCTTTTGCTTGCAGATTTTTTGGTGGTGTCCCATTTTCTGACATTTCTCACACTGAACGTCAGGTCTTCTCCAGCATTTGAAGGGTGGATGACCTTTAATTCCACAATGTTTACAAGGAGGATACTCATTTTTGCTTCCTCTTCTTGTGTTAGTAGAATCTGATCCCGAGGCTTCCTTCTTATTTCGCTTTTTTTTTTTTCCATTTGCTCCTTGGTTTGTTTGCATTTTGACTGATAATGCCCCTTCAATAGAACCTTCAGACCTCATAAGCCGTCGTTGTTCTTGAGCTTGCAAAGCATTCAATAATTCCGCCAAACCAATCTTTGATGGATCCTTAGTGTTTTCTAAGGAGGAGATGGTTGCTTCAAACCTTTCAGGGACTGTAACAAGAAGTTTATGAACCAATCTAGAATCAGGAAATTCAGAGCCAAACAATCTTACCTTGTTGGCAATACTGAGTAATCTGTCGGAATACTCTTTGACAGTATCCGAATCCTTCATCGTTTGAAGTTCAAATTCTCTAAGTAAATTGAGAACCTGCATTCCCTTCATTCTTTCATCTCCTTCAAACTCCTTTTTTAAGAAATTCCAAACTTCAAATGCTGTTTTCATTGACATAATCCTGATAAAAAGTTCTTGTGAGACTGCAGCAAACAGCGTAGCTTTAGCCTTGGATTTTTTTAATTTCTTCTCCTTGTGATTCTTAATCTGTGCCAAGGTTGGATTTGCAGGCAAGGGAGGAACTTCGTAGTCCTCCTCAACAGCTTCCCAGAGATCATTTGCCTCCAGATGTGCCTCCATCCTTGCTGCCCAGACGTGGTAGCCTTCACCATTGAAGACAGGAGGTGCAAGTGCAGTGAAAGGAGTTTCTAAGTCCATTTAAAAAGAAAAAATTTCACAGATCCCTTGAGAAAAAAGGCTCTGATACCACTTTGAAGGAATAAAAAGAAAATATATCGAAATTAATAAGGAATAAGCAGAGAAGAACTTATTTTATTTCCTCTGTTAAGCTTGTTTAAATACAAAAACATTTAACTAAAACGAGAAAAAACAGGGAAAAGATAAGTAAAGGAGCAAATTATTAGGACCCACAAAAGAGTATAGGTTCCTAAAAGACAACCATAATTAACTAAAAAATAGCAACAACTATTTTAAAGACTTGGTCACGTCTCTGAATTTTTTGACTTGTTCAGCAGCTTCCAAGGCACTTTTCTCACAATCTCCCCTTCTTCAGCAAATTCCTTAGAGCTTCTTATCACTTTGGATGAGGTAAAAGCCACGATTTGAGGGGTGTGATAGCTTTAAGGCACCAGGCCCTGATAGATTTAACTTTACCTTTATTAAGGTTTCCTGGGACATCATTGGGATGGATTTGGTTAGTATGGTGGAACACTTTGTTGATAAAAGGGAGCTACCGAAGGGTGCTGACTCCTCCTTCATATCATTGATTCCTAAGGTTGAGGGTGCGGCTCACCTTAAGGACTATCGCTTTATTAGTCTAATTGGATGCTTGTATAAAATTGTTGTAAAGTTACTGGTAAACAGGCTCAAATTAGTGATTGGGGAGGTCATATCTGAGGAGTAGCGCTCCTTCATCAAAGGAAGGCAAATTTTAGATGGTGTTTTGGTAGCAAATAAAATTATCCATTCTTTGAAGCTTAATTGGTAAAGGGGCTTTCTCTTCAAAGCAGATTTCCACAAAGCGTTTGACTCAGTCAACTGGAATTATCTAAATTCTATCTTGGAACATATGAGTTTTAGGTCGAAATGGCAACTGGTTGGAGGTTTCTATTATGTTGAGGGGAATTCTTGTGCTTTTAGAGCTGAATTAATGGGAGTCTTAGTTGGCTTGCAAGAAGCTATAACCGGGGGTTGGTGCAGGATTGAAGTGCAAAAGACAATTCGAATGCGGTTCATGTTTTGAGGAACAAATCCAGTTCAGCGAGTCAACATGTAGATATTGTGAACAGTATCCTTTTGTTATTGGATAATAACTGGGAAATTCACTTCGTACAAGTCTAAAGAGAAGCGAATATGGTTGCCGACAAGTTAGCTACTTCAGCTTATGACCAAAGTGAGCATTTTTGTTGGGTACAAAGTGAGAAAATAATTTAATACAAGATAATTTGCAAGTGTTTTATGCTCTGTTTTATTCAATCATCAAAATACCTATTTAAGGGCTTACAAAGTAATGGAAATAACTAAAAATACTCAACTGAATAGAGATATTAGTGGTACAAAATCATACCTTGTTTGACTAACAAATTACATGAGATTTAAGGAATAAAAACAAACTACTGAAGACCACTTCAAATCAGTTATGAATCATTTCTTCAACACTCCCTGTTGATTCATAACTGCATGCACCAAGTTGAGCTCTGAATTTGACATGTTTCTCACACGAAAGTGACTTTGTGAATATATCTACCAACTGTTCATGAGTAGTGCAAAACTTCAAAGTTATCAAGCCATCTGTAACTAGATCTCCGATGAAATGAAATCGAATGTCAATGTGCTTTGTTCTCCCATGCATTGTTGGATTTTTTATAATTGCAATAGTATACCTGTTATCACAAAAAATTTCCATTGCCTCTTTTTGTTCTTGATTCATATCAGCAAGTAACCTTTTAAGCCATATTGCTTGGTAAGCTGCAAAAGTGGCCGCAACATATTCAAGCTCTAAGGATAGGGGTGTTCATCGGGCGGGTTCGGGGTCAACCCGAACCAACCCCGAATAACCCGAAACCCAAAAAATACTATAAATGTCAACCCTATCCTACCCTATTAATAGTTCGGGCCCCTACCCGAACAACCCGCAGTTATTCTAGGCCCACCCGAATAACCTAAAATATATTTTAAAAAAAAATTCTCTTTCTATTTACAATGTAGTCATTCATCAAGTGAATACATTGTATTAAGATTTTTTTTGTCATGTATATGATGTATTCGGTTTTATTTTAACATTTACTTTAAGTTTTTATTTTCCTTTGAATTTTTTTTGATGTTTCGTGTCGATTCAATAAATTAGAAGGACATCACTATAACAAATATAAAATTAAAATACTACATTATACTGTCATATTCAATTAGTGTAAAATATTAATACAATATATTAACTAGTAATATAACGACATCATATTCACTTATTTTCGAAAACAATATAATCAATGTTGTTATTTTATATTAATATAATACATTGTATATGGTAAATTCCATAAATGGTTTTGTTATTATATATTTAAATAATACATTGTGTATTGTATACAATGTAATACGATTTGTTATGCCATGTATATTTTAGAATGATTTAAATTCATATTTTAATTCACTTCTAAATTTTAATTTTAATTCACTTGTAAAAAAAATTAAAGTACAAAAATTGAGAACACTAATACTCTACTACTCAATTTAATAAATTAAGGATTTAAATTTATATCCTTTTTTAAGTGAATTCATTAGCAACTCTTTCCATATAAATTTTGGCAATGTATTCACTTTTGCCCAAAAAATAAATTGTGTTCATTTCTATCCAACTGAATGTATTGTGTTTATTTTTATCCAAACTAAATAGAGTAAAAAGAATGATTCCCATGTATGAATAAAATTATTAGCTCTATATATAAAAATTAAAAAAAAGTTATTAATTAACAAATTACACTTGTAACACCCTTATCACTCCGATCATACGGAATAGTACATGCAAATCAAATTTTTTTTTTCTTTTTATTAACTTTTAAATAGCACCAAAATTCAATACTACCAGTATATTTAGGTGATCGATGACCTATAACTGTCCCAAGTTACTATTCACATAATAAAATTTCGGCAATATAACGGCTGTATTTTAAAAAGCCTCCTGAAAAATCAGATAAAACACAGTCTCTCGGAGGCACAACACTTCTAAAACAATCATTTCATTTCTCCAAACTTTCATCAAACATCTCATAACTCAAAACAGATCATAATCACAGTCACACATACATCTGTTTACATATTTTTACATATCCAAATACTTATACATATCAGTCATTTATATACATGCCAAAATCTACATAATTTACTTAATAACATAATTTCTTTTCCTTCCATCCGTGCATCATCGCTCCTCCAGCTCTGTACCTGCATGCAGTAGAAACTACATGCTGAGCATAAACTATGCCCAGTGGTGACTAACAATCCTAATACTTCTTTGCAATATTTATTTCTTTAATATACTTTATTTAATCAATTAAATTCTAAATGAGTACAACTAAGCATTTTCATCAAGTTCAAGTGGAAACAATTGTTTTTCACATTATTTACACTTTTTCTCATTTATTTCATAATTGTTGACTAATTTTCCTTTTTAGTCCTCAAAATTGTGCTAAATTCCAAAAATGTCCTTTTTGTCTTAATATTTACGATTTTGCCATTATAGTCATTTATTTTCATTTTCATTACACAAGTTTCACCATTATTCATCATTTATTTTTTATTTTACTACTTTTGGGTAAAATTACAGTTTAGTCCCTGTACCATAAAATTTTATCTTATTGACACTGTTAGGTTTTCAAAATTACTATTTTGCCCTTGTTAACTATTTCTCACTTATGTTTACTTATTAATTACCCATTTTGGCAAAATTACCATTTTGGCCCTGAACTTTCATTTTCTTTCATTTAAGTCTTTTATCCACTTTAAACTTCATTTTTATCATTCTTTTCATTTCTTTTAACTTATTATCACTTCCATTTCATTTCATGCCCCTAGTACAGTACCGACAGAAATTCTCAGACTGGATACTCGGGACATGGACCTCCATGGACCACATATAGACTGAAAAATGATCTCAACGACCATTTTTCCACGTAGCAGATACCAGGTACAAACAGAAGCTATGGTGATCAGTGATCCTACCATAACTAAGCAAGTCGCCGTGACTTGCATCGCGGTACAGATGTTCCTATGGCTAGCCAATTATATCCTGAGCTAGGCTTTTACTGCCAGACTAATTCTAAGGGCATAATTTCATAAAAATTGCAATCAACTTAAATTTTTTTCAGTATTTCATTACTCGAAAATACTCGTATTTATTTCTTTCCATTCTTTTACATAGATTGTGAATTATTCTACCATAATTCACCAAAATCATTCATTCTCTCATCAAATTGCATATTATTTCATATTAATTTCATATTTCCATTACTTACATAATTGAAATTATTCTCTAAAATATTCATTTAATTTCAATAAATTCCATAAAAATTCCTAAGCATGTTATTTCATTTCTAATATCATTTAAACGCTTAAATTCATCATAATTCACAAAATACACTTAGGTTTACCTTAGGGTGCAATTCGGCCATCAAGGTAAGTACGCCATACAATTATTCAATAAATCATTTAGGCATTTAAACATACTTATTCAAGGTCTAGTTACACTATTTCATCATCAATTTCCATTTAATCACCATTTTATCACTTTAACCCTAACTTACATAAAGGTTACTTAATTGGAATAAAAAAAAATTACTAAGATTTATTAGTCACTAACCTTCCTTTCTTGCTCTAGGATGCCTAAGCTTCCTTTTTTCTTGCCTTTAGCCTTGGAAGCTTGTAATTCTCCTTGATTCCCTAAGAGAACCGAATTTTCAAGCCGTTAAAAATCTAGTTTTTCAACCTCAAATGCTAAAAATAACATCATAAATGAAGTCTAGGCACCCAAAAATATAAGTAGGCACCTTAGAAACAATTTAAACGTTTAAACAGAGGATGAATGAATGAATTCTGAGGAATTGAAACAGAGGATATAAGAGTTACCATAATTGATTACTGAAATTTCCTCCAAAATAGAGACCAATTTCGACCCAAATCTTGAATCTATTTCAAAACCATCCAATAATCTAGTTCAAAGAATCAATACCCATAAATAAACCAAAACAAATCACAAAATTGAAAATCAAAAACAGCAAATAAAGAAAATGTACCAGAGAAAAAAATAGGAGAAGAGTAAGAATAATTTCCCAACAACCAGACAGATAAAACTAAGAAATAAGAAAAACCGTCCCTCTTACCAGTCCTTTTTTCTACCGATAAATGTCTTCACAGCAGCTATCCATGGTGGAGCACGTCGCCTCAGAGCTGCCGATGGTGGAGCACGTCGCCTCAGAGCTGCCGATGGTGGAGCAGGTTGATCGTGAAGAAGGTTTCGTTCGATGGAAAGCAGCACCGGTATGGATAATAAGTTTCATGAAACTGAAGGCTAGAGCGTTAGGGCAGAGGGCCTTTGCTCCAGAAGATAGCAAATGAATGATTTTTTGAAAAATAATATGGGTTTTTCCAGCGCCATTTTATCCCGCCCAAATTTTCTGTTCTGGGGATCAGATATTAACTATTTACAGGACTAGCTTTTTTATCCTCACAGCTAATATTAATTAAATTAAAAATTAATGACCATATAAAAAACTAATTTTATTAGTATAAAATTAAATTATTAAAATTTTATTATATATAATAAGTTAATAACTATAGAATTAAATTATTAATTTATATGTTTATATACATATTTTGTAAAAAATAAATGAGATCTTTTTTAATAACACTAAAAATAAATGAAATAATTGATAAAATAATTATATACTCATATAATTACATATAAAAGTAAATGAAATTAATTGATAAGATAATTAGATATTTATATAATTACATTAATTAATGAAATTTTATTATATATAATAACTACATATAATTAGTTAATTACATTATATTAATTTACAACTCTATTACCCACATAAGTATTATGCTAAAAATAGTTGAATGTTAGTTAAGTTATACTATAAGTAAATAAAATTAATAGGTAAGATAATTATATACTCATATAATTATATAAATTAGTAACTTCCATTATATATAATAATTGTATATAATTATAATATTAATTTATAATTTGTGCTTAATTTGGCGAGGAACTTAGTCCTAGCTAATTTAGCTAGTATTATTTCATTGCTAACAACTAAATCCATGAAAACACCATCAGCGAGGAATTAATCCTCACTAAATTGGCGAGAACCGTATTCCTAGCTAAATTAGTGAGGATTAATTCCTCGCTAACTAGTTAATCCTCACATGAAAAAGTATCAGCGAGGGAATAGCGAGGGATATGTCCTCGCTAAATTGGCGAGGATTACATTCCAAGCTAAATTAGCGAGGGATATGTCCTCGCTAAATTGGCGAGGACTACATTCCAAGCTAAATTAGCGAGGGATATGTCCTCGCTAAATGCATCATCTATCATATGCCACCTTATTTAAATGTTAGCGAGGGATTTATCCTCGCTAAATTAGCGAAGACGTTTTTCTCGCAAAATTAGCGAGGATTCAGTCCTCGCTAAATGCTTCCTCTATATATGCCACCTTATTTAAACATTAGCGAGGGATTTGTCCCCGCTAAATTAGCGAGGATATTTTTTCTCGCAAAATTAGCGAGAATTAAGTCCTCGCTAAATGTTTCATCTATCATATGCCATCTTATTTAAACGTTAGCGAGGGATTTTTCCTCGCTAAATTAGCGAGGAGTTTTTTCTCGCAAAATTAGCGAGGACTTAATCATCGGTAAATGCTTTATCTATCATATGCCATCTTATTTAAACGTTAGCGAGGGATTTATCATCGCTAAATTAGCGAGGACTTTTTTCTCGCAAAATTAGCGAGGATTCAATCCTCGCTAAATGCTTCCTCTATATATGCCACCTTATTTAAACATTAGCGAGGGATTTGTCCTCGCTAAATTAGCGAGGATATTTTTTCTCGCAAAATTAGCGAGGATTAAGTCCTCGCTAAATGTTTCATCTATCATATGCCATCTTATTTAAATGTTAGCGAGGGATTTGTCCTCGCTAAATTAGCGAGGAGTTTTTTCTCGCAAAATTAGCGAGGACTTAGTCCTCGCTAAATGCTTTATCTATCATATGCCATCTTATTTAAACGTTAGCGTGGGATTTATCCTCGCTAAATTAGCGAGGACTTTTTTCTCGCAAAATTAGCGAGGATTAAATCCTCGCTAAACGTTAGCGAGGGATTTGTTCTCGCTAAATTCTCGTTAAATTTTGCGCCAAAATTTAGGCGCCAAAATTAGCGACAAATTATCGATATTCTCGCTAAATTGTTGCAAAATATATATTCATTTGCATCCCTACCAATATTTGTGACAAATTTCATTTGTCGTCGCAAATCTGTCGCTATATCAGTGATTTAGCAACAATTTTTCTTGTGCTCGCTAAATTTTGTCGCTATTCTGTAATTTTCTTGTAGTGAACCCATTGATTTTACTTACCTCAAATGAAACCCTAAACTCTCTCTCCTAATTTTTCTTGATTTTCTTCCTTGATTTGAAGAGAGGAGGTCATAAAACTTAACTAGAGAGGCAGAAATTACTATTGGGTGGCTTAATGTAGTGTGAAATGGAGAGAGAAAAGAAGAAAAACTCAAGCAACAATGAAGAAGATATGGTCGGCCAAGAAGAGGAGGAGAAGAAGACGTGAGGCTGCTGCTGCTGTTCCAGAATTCCATCAATTTATATCTCCTTTTAAATGGTGTAATGGGCTTGGATTGGTTTTGGGCTTAATTAATTAATTAAAGCCCAATAATAACCTAATTCAAAGCCCAAAATGATTTTTCCAATTTTCTCACTCCAAATTTAATTCCATAATTCTTATCACATCAAAATTAGGTAGTATGCAAAATTTTGGCTCAATCGGAGTCCGTTACTGGTCCGATTCAACCAAACTGGTTCGATTCGACAACTGTCGACATCGCCGAAAAATTTATTTCTTTATACCAAAATATTCTACATGAAATTTCATGAAGATATGCAAAATATGACAATTTTTGGAGTTCATTTGCTATTTTTAAAAATTTATGCAAAATCAAGTCACCTTTCTTACCAGGGAAATTGACTCGCTACCTTTTTCGTATTTTTGACTTTCGGAGGTCTATTTGACCTCGATTTCACTTCAAATTTCAACCCCGGACTCACCATGACCAATACTTTCCGATGGTCAAATAAAATATTTTTCACTTTCGGGTTCGTTTTACGGCCCGGGTGCACTATTCACCATCGGAATTTACTGTTCACGGCCAGACCGGTATTGAGGCCATTACAACACTGATATAGAATATCGCATTAAAGAGATGTTCATATATTAAAAAAAGAGATGAGACAATCTATATAATATAATTAATTTGCTATTTATTTCATATCAACAGAAAAAAATACGTAAGTTGATGCTGAATAACTCAAAATAAAAAGTAGTGCAGCAAAATCAATTAAAATAACATTTGTAATTTCTATTCAATTTTTATCTTCCTTGACATTAGAAAAGATAAATTTAAAAGAAATAATTTTAATTTAATAAAGAAAAATAAGATTAAGAAAAAGAAAAAAATATAGTTAATTAAATAAGTTAAACACCGTTAACTTTGAAATAACCCCACAAAATCTATTATCTTTTTAGCTTTCTTAACACCAACAATGAAGAGTAATAATAAAAAAAAAATACACAGCAATATTGAAAAGATCTTCTCTTTCTAATTACGATTGTCTTAATTGTTCATTGTCAACAACACCTGTTGCTGATAGATCGTATACAGTTTCACTAGAGCTAATACACTCAATAAATGCCTTATATTCAATTTTGCTCCAAACAAATATACTATTTTTCAAATTGAACTCAAATTCAATCTTATTTTTAATTAAAATTGAATTTGTAAACTTAATTTAAATTGGATTTAATCTATTAATTTAATTTTAATTGAATACTATTCAAATTGAAATTAAATTGGATTTGAATCAAATTCAATTGCCAAATTTAATTGAATTAATTCAATTTTTTTTGAATTTGGATTTCATTTGAATTCACATTTTAATTAAAATTAAGTATCAATTAAATTAATTAACATCAAATATAATTACACTAGGCAATTCAATAATTTGATAAGTGAAAGAAAGCTCTCAAAGAATAGGTATTTTTATTTTTGCCCAATCTCCGTATACAAATTTTAAAAATTGTGTTGGCTATTTGATCAATCATCCTTCACAACGTATTGATTGCATTCCTATAACTATATCCCTATTAGGTGCAACTGCAAGGTGGGGATTTTAATTTAATTTTAAATTTGATGGAAATAATCAATATTAAAAAAATTAAATAAATAAAAAGAAAAAATTTATTTTTGAAAATAAGAGGTGGCATTCAATTAAAATCCCATCACAAAATGGTGAGTTTTGAGGGATTTGTTAATCGGGCGGGTCGGGTTCATCAAGGTTTCACCCGAACCGAACCCAAACCCGAATTACACCCAAACCCTCAACCCTACCCTACCCTAATAACCCTACCAACCCTACCAGAATAGCTTGTTTGGTTCGGGTTGTTCGGGTAGGTTCGGGTTTTGAACACCCATATCTGAGGAAGAATGTGTTGTTACTTATTGCTTTTTTGAACTCCATGCTATGGCACCTGAACCAATATTGAAAACATATCCAGATGTGCTTCTTCTGTCATCCAAAGACTTTGCCCAATCACTATCAATGAAGCCAACCAAATTGAAATCTGTAACTTGAGAGTACCAAATCCCATAATTTATAGTTCCAACTACATATCACAAAATCCTCTTGGCAGCTCCCAAATGTTATTTTGTAGGATTTTGCATGAATCTTGAAACTAGACTGACTGGAAACACAATATCCGATCGAGTATGACTTAAATAAATCAAACCACCAATTAGACTCCTGAAGACTTTTGCATCCGCTTTCTCTGTACCATCAACAAGCTGAAATTTCTCATTAACATTCATTGGTGTAATTGCCATCTTGCAATTTAACATGCTGAATCGCTTGAGAAGATCTTCTGCATATTTTCTTTGTGAAATAAACACACCATATTCTCCTTGCTTAATTTCTAACCCAAGAAAATAATGCAGCAAACCTAAATCTGTCATCTCAAACGTTGTCATAATACTCAATCTGAACTCATCAATAAGAGAGTGAGATGAGACCATGTAAATTATATCATCAACATAAAGGAAAACTAACTGTAAACCATTATTACTTCCCTTTTTCAAATACAAAGTAGGCTTATTTTCACTTCTTTTAAACCTAGTTATTAGAAAAAAATGAGTCAATCTTACTGTACCATGCCCGAGGGGCCTGCTTTAACCCGTATAGTGCCTTTCTCAACTTATACACCTTATCTTCCTTTCCTTGTGTAATGAATCCTTCTGGCTACATAATATAAACCTCCTCCTCCAAGTCACCATTTAAAAAGGCTGATTTGACATCAAATTGATAAACAAGCCACCGTGATTGTGCAATTATGGCTAAAAAGGCTCTCACAGTTTCAAAACGAGCAATAGGAGAAAAAGTATCATCAAAATCAATGCCTTGCTGTTGTGCATACCCTTTAGCCACCAACCGAGCTTTGTGCTTATATACACTCCCATCTGAATTGTATTTTACTTGAACACCCATTTTGATCCAATGGAATTTTTATTTTCTAGCAAATCCACAAGCATCCATATCTCATTTTTTTGTATTACCATAATTTTCATCCTTCATTGCTTTGCGCCATTCCTCCTTTTTAGCAGCTTGTGTAAAAGTGAGTGGATCTGAAACCAACAAAGCAAAAGTACATGTCTCATACATTTCTCTAAGAGACTTGTATTTACATTGAGGTGTTTCATTAGATAAAGGACTAATGAAAGTGATGGAGGTAGATGAAGGTGAGACTGTTGGGCTGGTATTTGGTGAGTTTACTGGGCTTGTGTTTGGTGAACTATTTGCTGGGCTAGTGTTTGGTGAATTTATTGGGCTAGTGTTTGGTGAACTATTTGTTGGGCTAGTGTTTGGTGAATTTATGGAGCTAGAATTTGTCGTATTTGTTGCTAAGATTTGAGTTTGTGAGCTATCATACTTGCTTTGCCAATTCTAATTTGCACTTTCATCAAAAACCACATCCCTACTAATGATCACTTTACCACTAAGAGGATTATACACTACAAAAAAATTGCTAATTAGCGACGCCGTGATGAACAGTTGCTAAAAGGCCAGTCGTGAATATATTAGCGATGGAATTCAAAATCAGTTGCTAATTTAGCGACGAAATATTTCGTCGCTAATTTTTTTCCGTCACTAATTTATATTTCTAATTAGTCGCCGAATTATAATAATAATATTTAGCGACTACTTTGTTGTCACTAATTAAAAATTTACTGTAAAATTTAGCGACAAAATATTGGTCGCTAATTATTTCTTAAGTTATATCTATTACATATTAGCGACAGTATCTGTCGCAAATCCGTCGCTGAATTATTGCATAATTGAATTTTTTCTTTTATTGTATTTTAAAATTTTAAACCTGTATATAATGATCGTTATTTATTTATTTATTTTCAACCTGTAAAATTAGAAAAATTATTAGATGAAATGGCCTTTGAACGACAGTCTTGAATGATGAGATCCACCGCATGTTAAATACATGCACAGTAACCCCTTCTAAGAACATAGTAAAATTCCTTAGCCAAAAAGTACCAGAGGCTTAAAACTGTAATTTACAAAGCATTTTTATAGTTCCTCCAACAAATGGGGCACTCAACAAGATAGCAGCAGTGGTCACAACAATGATATTTAACTAGTAAAATAGATTACCAAAATGTCATATAGGTTATCTCGATGTTACTCGTACATGATTAGAAAGCAACATGCTGTAACATTTTCAAATTTACAGCCCTAATGAAAAAGCAGAAAATCACATAGAAGAGAAGCTGCTAAAGAACCAGTGTAGTTATCTCTACCACAGACCATGAAATAAAAATGTTAAGAGATCTCCAAGTTGGGCAAAACCATATTAGTATCTTAATTTCTCATCTTCGCCGAAGTAGAATGTCATATAGGTAAGAGAGAAGCTGTATAAGAACCATTGCTGTACTTCAAACTTTTTAAAAACCCTGAATCCAAACAAGAACACAATGTTGCTACATTCTTGCAAGTCTTTGCTTGATGCATCTCTAGAAACAATATTCTCAAAAATTGTCTTAAGAGCAACATTCAAGCCAATTGAGGTATGCTTTGTTACAAAGCTAGAAATTGTGAATTCAATTCAGGATACCAGATTGGGAACTTGTATTGAAGAAACCTTTCAATTATGCCTAAACAATTAACAGAATCGCAGCTGATCATGAAAGAATTTAACATACCTTGCCTCAAAGCTCTTGCCTTCAGATCCTATTAGTGCACATACACGACAAATAATCCATGGCGGGATATACACAGCACTAATTTCAATGCTAGAGCGAAGACCAGAAAATGAAGCTTCTAACGATTCACCATCTTTACTTTTAAAGTCTCTAGAGGAAGCAGCAATATCACCAACTCTTTTCATCTCCACGCATCTTATCTACAAAATAAGAAAGCACATTTTTTGTGTCAAGAGGCAAGAAAGATAGGAAACAACTTTGACTCGATTAACATTCCCATTCATGCAACAAATTGTTTTTTGCATATTAACAACTGGATTAAATCTTTGAAAAGAGAAGAAAAGTTAATTTTTACAGATTTGTGACTAGCAACAGATTGTTACCCAAGCATGCACAAAATAAAATTGATGACAAAAAAATGTTTCAAGTAGGGATGTTTTATAACCCTAACAAACCAAAAAAAATCGCTATTTTGAAATTTTGATGGTATATACTTAATGTTAATTTACACTTAGTTTGTATCTAAGTTTAATGGTGAACTTGTAGCCAAAACATTATTTGAAGCTTCAAGTGTCAATATAGTAATTTTTAGGCCAAAATAAGAAGATCCGAACCACAAATATAATCAAAGCCCATGTCCTAAAGGCTAAGGCATTAATTCCAAATCTGACCGGCAGCCTGAACCAGACGAAAATTTAATTAAGAAAATGGGATTTTGAATCCAAAGTTTGGCATTGTAAAGATAATGAGTCAAATCATAGGATAACCTAGGTCTGCAATAACACATTTAAGGCACCAAGGTTTCACTTCAGTACCATAATCAAAGTTCCACTATGCACAGTAGCAATAACCTAGCAAAACTTTATGTCTTTGCAATAAAAACCACTGAAGTTAAAGAATAGTCACTCAATGTTTAACCAAAAAAGAAAGAAACCGTCACGGATAGATGCTACTAAATGAATTTCAGTAGTACCTCTACAGTAAGCATAACATGGAACATATTCATATGATAAAGGATAAAGATCTCTATCTAAAATTAGTAAAGAGAAAGATAATAGGAAGAAACTGAATTATACAAATCAGTACACTTACATGCTCTTTTAATAATGACCTTAGACCTCTTGTTGACTGGGAGATATAAGCATTGCAGGATTGTTTGCTTACTCCTGAGCCACTACTATGGATATCACTGCCCACTAACGTCTGAACATACATCAAGACCAAACACTTTTAACACGTAATCTGTTGATATATTGTGTTTTTTACCAGCAACAGAAGATGCCTGTTCATTGAAATTGTTTAAGTAATAAACAAGGATACTACTATACAAATAAACAAAAAGCATAGGCACAAAGCTATAAACTTAAGATAATGACCTTCATAAAAGCATCGATCTCTGGACTTGGGCGTATGTTCTTTTCCTTCTCTAAACGAGCAAGATCTTTCATATAGGCTGGAAAAAAGACAGTTAAATCTACAGTAGGCATATGATTATACATGCTAAACATTAATTATTTGCCTATCTTCTCTAAACATTCATGAGTATTATAAGAGCAAATGAGAAAATATTATGAAAAAGTAAATAGTATAAAATAATTAATTCATTATTTTGATATTTATATTTTTTGTGAGTTTGTTTCATGCAAATTTTAGATTAAATAAATAAGTGAATTTTAAAAATTAAGTTGTTATTATAAAAGGAGTCGTAAATGCTGGCATATATATAGGTATATAGTTATGCTAAAAAAATAATAATTGAAGATTCTCACGAATTGTAGCAGCATTTGTTGATTTGATAGCTCCAAACTTCTCATCCGCAATTACACAGCAAATAAAGAGTTATCAAATATACAACAAGACTCCAAAATCCAAAATCCACAAATATTAATTTCCTATAATTAATTAATCATTATCTGTCTCACCAGCACAGTGTCAAGCCCCACTTGTTTGCCAGCCTGAATGTTCCAAACACTATCCTCAAAGAACAACTGCACCAACACCATAAATCTTAATCACTAAGTATATATAACTTTGATTAAGATATGACTAATGCAAAATCAAAGATTGAACTTACTATTCTCAAAGGATTAATGTTAGCAATGTTAAGAGCTCGTTTCCTTTATTTTTCATTCCAAATACCAAAGAACTCCAGGTGACATGAGCATAAAATAAACATATATTCTATATAAGGACATAACAAACATAGAATTATCATAACTTGTACCCTCCAAAAGGCGCACACAAAAAAACAAATTTATATCAAATTTCATTTCACAAGTAAAAGCTATATAGACAACTTGGGTACAGTAGCTCACACATGCACTCAACTGCTTTTACCGAGCATTCATATGCACATAAAGTTTTGTCTTGCACACCATTGTCTTTTTCATTGTGCACGTTTGGTTTGGACATAAAACTTATAAATAATGATGGTAAAGAAGGCAAAGAAAAACCAAAATGAAATGTATACCATGAATCAGGAGGAACAGAACCAGAAAAAAGATTAAACATGAATTTAAATCTCTAGTTACTTAAGCTTGAATATCAAATAATTATGAACAACGACATGTTAACAACTGAGTTCTTGGAGTATGAAAAGCTTTATATATCTTTGTAGAATCCACAAAAAAGATTAAACAGGAATTTAAATCTCTAGTTGCTTAAGCTTGAATATCAAATAATTATGAACAGCGACATGTTAACAACTGAGTTCTTGGAGTATGACAAGCTTTATATATCTTTGTAAAATCTTATAGGTAAACACCTATCATTGTTCTTCATCATATGCATCGACTTAAAAAGGTATACCAAAATCAACTAAAAGTGAGGCAGTTGACAATCAAAATCTTATGAAGAATTAGGAAATAGCTGCAGCATCAAGGCACATGACAAAGGCACATATATACTCACAAGTCATATGCACATAGATGCACATCTTCAATTTAATGGTGAGCCTTTATTGTTTGAGCATGCTTTGCCTGGATGTATGGCGAGAATCATAACTCTTCTACAGCTCAGTATGGTCATTAGTGTGTAATGCATGTGCGCAAGTGTCTATGTCAACTAACTTAGCTACAAAAATAATCAGTAATTAGGAATATGAAAAAAGTTATGGAAAAATATCTGTGCAATATGTGGAAGGCAATGAGGACTTGACAAGATACGCTTTACCCTTGGTGTCGGGGTAACTATCTCTCCAGCATCATCTAAGTCTGAATGTGTAGATGCCATGCTGTGTAAAATGGACAATGCCGCATCCCTTACCTATATACAATATTCACTTATTAATTGATATAAAAAAAGTGACATACGAAGAAAGCATAAACTAGATATATGATACAGAAGAATACTCATAACATGGAGCATATGTATTGCCCACGCACAATAAAGTAATTCCAAACCAACAAACAACAAAATCTTATTCCAGCAATGCAAATGACCAGCTGATGGCTGATTCCAGACCAAAAAACAACAAAATCTTATTCACGACAACTGCTAATTAAGACGATGAGATAGTAAGTGAAGACGCAGCTAAGCATTTAAGAACCAGAAATGAGAGACTAAGAACGATGGCCAATATGTTGAATGAACTAGCTCTAGTATTCTTCCTATTGAAATGGTTGCTACCGAAACTGTTATTCCCTCTCCCAATTCTTAAAACTGACTTACCCAAAGCAGAGCACTCCCATAAGGTTTAGTTATGCTCGCTCTTAAATTACCGTTTTAGAAAATACAAATCAGCAGAACTGGTCAGATTTATCAAGTATACAACAAGACTCAAAAATCCAGTTAGGTCTGCCAACTGTACTGCTTTTGCAACGAACCTATCTACTTTCATGAAGACAACGTTCATCTCCCATTTCAGAAATGATGCAACCCTAATTTCAGTATATTGAAAAACAAGACTAACAGTCGTGCATAATCATCAAGGCATTTCTTCAAACCCAATGTTTAATAAGAGATCAATTGAAAAATTTCCTATACAATTAGAAATATGGATTATTAGGAGAGAAAAAAATTTAACCTTCTTTAAGAGTATTTCATTCACAGCAGAAGTAATTTGTTGCTCAAGATTGAACAGTTTCTCAAGGCTCAGACCATTCAAATAATTGAATGAGGGAGAACGAAGGGTACCATGGTGATCTCCTCGCCCTTGGGGACTCACCAGTGTCACTCATGTCGCCGATCGCCGTCGCTAGTCACCGGAAGGAAGGAAAGAAATCCTCGGTTTTAAGAAAGGGGAAAGGGATTTGAGGAAAGGAGGAGAAGAGGCAGACGGGCGGCTCAACTCCTAAAAGAAAAGTAAAAAGAATGAGGTAGGGAGGGAAGGAATATTAGGGTTTCAAAAAGACAAAAAAAGTCCTACTTTCATTTGTATAATACACTTTAGAAGAAGGATAATTTTATAAATATAGTTGGTATGAGTTTTTTATTTGTATATGCACACACCTATTGAAAAAATATTAATTAATTTTTAATAATAAAATTATTTTTTTATCTTTAATTATTTTATGTGATCTTAATCTTTAATTTTTTTGGAATAATTTTTTATGCTTGTTCTTAGTTTTTAATAATATATAAAATTCTATACAAATTCTATAAAATTTTATTGATACTTAAAAATCAATACAAATAAATTGATTAAGAAAAAACAATTTGAAACCGTATTGAAATTCTATATATATATATATATATATATATGAATGGTCACAAAAATTATGAACCTCTAGTACTCTAGCCAAAATAAATTTTCATACCTATAATTAAATGTTTCACATCAACTTTGTTCGAATGACTTTAAATAAATTTTGTACGGTTAAAATAATAAAATTTATATATAAATTATATTATATTATTTTTATTTTTCCTTATTTGTTAAGTTAGATAATTTTAAAAATTAAAATTTCCTAATCATCTAGTCAAAATAAATAATTTTTTTTTCTTTTATAATTTCATTTTTGTCAACAGGATTGAGGGGAGGGATTTAAAAAAAATAGTTTGATTTTTAACTGTTCAAATTAAAACTGTTTTTTTTTATTTTTTTTAAATACTTATATAGTTATAAATTAAAAATTAAATATTTTATATGATATGATATTAAATTTGTCAAAATTTAATTCAATTTAAATTCAAATTCAACATGTAAAAATTTAAATGTAAATTGGTTCGTATGATTTTAAAAAATTGGATTAAATTAGAAAATTTATTCACTTTGACTTGTATGGATTTAAGTCTTGGATTGAACTCTATTGTTTATCAATGTCTTTAGGGATGTGTAAAATCCGACTCTATCCAAATAAATTGAATAATTCGATCCGAATTAGATATTCAGATAGAGTTATTATGATTATTTGGGTCGGGTAGAGTTTCATATACTTAGTGACCGATGCTGGGGGGTGGAACGACGACACGAGGCAGTCGGTGGTGAGAGGGAACGGCGACACCCATGAGCTACGCCAGTGATCGGTGATGGGGAGAGCGGCACCCCGTCCTTTTCCTCACGTTCTTGCTCCACTCTCTCTCTATTTAGGTCCCTTTTTGGTTCTTTTCTTTTCTTTTTTTTAAAGGTTACTTTCTTTTATAAAATTTTGTGGCCATACAAATTCTCTTGGTCCCGAAATTTTCATCTCTTCTCATTTTTTTTTATATCCAATAAATATCTCACTCCAAACTTCTAGAATCTAAAGGTCTTCTTAAATTATTATTATTATTATTATTATTATTATTATTATTATTATTATTATTATTATTATTATTATTATTATTATTATTATCCAATAAGAAACTTAAATCTTATTATTATTATTATTATTTTAATTATTTTAATAATTATTATACATTTATTTGTTTTAAATCATTTGTCATTAGTTCTTAAATTTTTGCTTTAAATTCAAATTATCACTTTAAAATTTTGAAATTATGCAAACAAATAAATTCTAGAACCAGTATCAAAATACAGTACACCCGTATTAAAAGTGCTCTCGCACGATTTTAAATTTTTGGGACATTACAATTAAGTTTGAATAAAAATAATTTAATTATAGAACTAAACATTTCAATTATTAAAAATTGAAGTTAATTCAATTAATTAATTCTTATTCAATTAAATAATAAATTAAGCTTAAAATCATATACGCATTAAATTGAAACGGTGAAGAGAGATGAGGGGAGAGAAAATGTTATTTTTGTATGTAGGGTAAATTTCTGAAATTACTAAAATGCTCCTACCAAATTTCATCATTTTATCCTTGTATTCAAGGATAATTTTGTAAATATATATAACTAAAATTTCTTAATAATTTAAAATTTGCTCAAAATTTTAACAAAATAAAAATAAATTATAAAATTTTCATAATCATTTTAAATGAAATAGTAAATTTTATATTATTATTATTATATAAATATTTATATTTATTATTTTTCATAATATCACTATATAATAATTATAACAATTACTTTACTATTATTATTAAAAATGTAATTTTTTTAAATAAATAAGTTTATATTTGGGGATAATTGATAAAGAAATCAATAGAATTCCTAATAATTTAATATTTGATTTAAATTTTATAAAATAAAAATTAATTACAAATTTTTTTATTATTATTTTAAATGAAATAATAAATTTTATATTACTATTTTATAAATATTTATTTTTATTAATCTTGAACAAGCAAATATATAATAATGATAACAATTAGTTTATTATTATTATTAAAAATGTAAATTTTCTAAATAAATAACTTTAGATTTTGGTATAATTGATAAAAAATTATTATCAACTTATAAAATAATTTATAATTTTCTGTTACAAAATAAAATATTCATTTCATATCGTCTATATTAAAATTACTTGAAACTATACATAAATAATGTGAGTCAAATTAAAAAAAAAATTATTTTTTAATTTATTTGCGACGGCTTAGCGACTACAAAATTTGTCGCTAATTGTATTACTGTAACAAATTACTATTAGTGACACATATTTCCGTCGCTAAATCGTCGCAAAAAAGGTGCTATATTTGCCATCCAAAATTAGCGACTAAACTTTTCGTCGCTCAATTTTCTGGAACTATTTTCATGAATAAAAAATTATAAAATTTAGCGACGGAAATATTTGTCGCTAATTTTGTCGTAAAACATGGCATTCCGTCGCTATTTCGTCGCAACAAAATAGAAAATATCCTTTCCACGACAGACTGTAAACAGTCGCGAATCCGTCGCAACTGGCACCGGTGAGAATCCTCCCATCCCCAAAACTTTTTGAACCCCACATTTTGATTCTTTGAATTTTCAATCTCTGAGTGAAATTTGTTGGCTCTTCCATTGACAACTACTGGAATATAATTTCTTTTTCTGTACGATGAAATGCTTAATTACTCTGTATGTATTTTAAAATAATCACTTTTTCTACTTTATTTTGTTTCATTTTAAGTGTTATTTTAGAAATTTAAGAAAAGAATTTACATATCTATCCTTTTTTAGTATGAATCATTACATTTAATAGGATGATAAATTTAGTTTGATCATATGAAAATTAAATATTTTACTTGGAATTTAAAAAAGGCAAATTAGTCAATTATTAATATTTTTTATAAAAACAAAAATTTTTAATCATTTCCTTAATTTTTGTATCAAAGTGAAAATGACTGTTTAGAATGGAGAAGTAGGAAGTAGTTTCTAGCCAACGTATTACATATTATATGCTAAAATACCAAAGTCTTCAAATCCAGCCTAGTGAAAGAATCAGTACGTACAAAATGGTCAAATATTAAAGGTTTGATCGGGATTGAAATAGAATGTGAAAATTTTAATTAAATATAATATATAAATTTGTCAATAACATTCATATGTAATAAAAATTCCTTTTTAAAATAATAAAATTCAAGTATAATATTTTTCAAACTAAAAGTGACTATATAGTCTACTATATATAATTCCCCCTAAATTATCATCATTTATCAGATTTTTCACTTAAACTAATTGCATGTTAAGTTATCTCCTGAACTTGTTGAAAATATCATATTATCTCCCTGTAAGATACTTGTCAATTCACATTTTGCGCGTGAAAAATACAAACCAAATGGTAAAAAGGGATAATTTGACATTTTTAACAAATTTTAGGAGTAATTTAACATTTTCAATAGTATATGATGTACTTTTTACATTTTAAACAAGTTCAAGTGGTTAATCTAATAATTTCAACAAGTTTAGGTGGGTAATTTAACATACAATTAGTTTAGAGGGAAAAATTTAGTAAATGATGATAGTTTAGGGAAAATTTTATATATTATCCCAAATTAAGATTCCTTTTTAAAATAATAAAATTCAAGTATAATACTTTTCAAAATAAAAGTGACTATACAGTCTAATAGAACTTTATTTAGCATTAATTTGTGACGGTTAGAAACTCCAAAAAATGTAAAAGAGAAAGAAAATAGTGAAAAATTACCCATCAAATGATACATTTTTGTTAAATAAAAACCGATCACATCATTACCGAATTACAAATTTACATTCCAACTGGCCAGTTCATTAAATTTAGTTTAATTGAATTTTAGCATTTTCCGATTTTTGAATTTATCCACACCAATTCAATTAATTAAATTCATTACGTGAGGTATGATTACGAAAAGGGAAAAAGGTCAAGCTATAAGAAAAAATCCTGCAGCTACCATAGTAGCAATATATATCAGAGCCGAAATAGAAATATGCCTGAACTTTAATGTTTTTCTATATTAAGTTTTTATACTTTCAAAAATTGACATTGAAATCATGTACTATTCAAATCACTTGCATTAAGTGTAATTTAGATAAGACCAATAAAATTAAAAATAACTTCTAATTGAACCAAAATAACATTTTTTTTTATTATGCCACCATCATAGATTAAAAGAAACACATTACTTTCTGATCATTTTTCATTCTTTCAATTAAGGTAGAGCTAGCTTGTTATCAAATTGAAATGATTTCTTACATTTTCATAGTGTAGTAACCAAAACTGATGGCATTTGACCAGTTAATACGCTATATATGGTGACTTCAAAAAAAGTGAGCCAACCTGCAGGCTTGTTGCAATTACTACGATTTCAGGAACCACACTGGCACCCGCCTGGTAACCATAAATGAAGAGAAGAATTTAGCAATTGCTCCAGAAATTAATAGAAAGGCACATAAAATAGAAAATAAGTACTTTTTTTTTTCAATCAATAGATACGAAATATTATGCATGATTTCTACGGTAATCATAATACGAAATGGAAACAAAAGCTGGTAACGCTAGATGAAAAATTAAAGTAATACCCAATTAAATAAGTGGGTGGGTACAAGGCATAGACTGCATATCCCACTTTTTTCCGTTTCAGCTTTCTTGTAATCCAGGAAAATCTTCAGAGACTGATCCAGGATGAATGGATGGGGCAATATATGAAGGATTTAAAAAATTTCAGGGCCAAATTTAAAGGAATTTTTTTTCAAGGATCAAAATGTAATTTTATAAGAAAACTTTTGCAAAAAAATAATAAATAAATAAATAAATAGACACGTAGTGTAGTTCGGTCTTTTGAAATCTTCTATACTGCAAATCTTTACACATTTCTTAACTTTACTGAAACAAGGAATGTATTTTAATATCTTAAGTCGATTGATTTGTCTGTATGTTCATGTTTTTCATTCATTTCTTAATCAAAACCATGATTTTTTTATTTATTTATAAGGGGTCAAACTAAGATTTAAACTCAAAATCTCACAATCCTAATAATCAAATTAGTAATATTAAGCCATTGCAGTATTGCTTATTACTAGAGGTGGCAAATTGATGGATTGGTAAGATTTAAGTTGGATCATAAATAGACAAATCAAAAAATATAAATCATAAATGAGCCAATATCTAAATAGATTGGACGGATTTGAACAAACCTATTGATTTAATGCAAGTTAGGATTATACAAATAGTCGGTTTTGAATAGACTGAAAACCAAAATTAATAAATAAAAAAACCGAACCATAAACAGAAAAAGTTAAAATCGGAACAAATAAGCTGAATTAATTTTAATCGGTTCGATTCGATCCATTCGGTTTAAGAGTACTTAAATGAAAAAACAAAAAAAAATATATATCATTTTTATTATTGACAGCATGTTCCAATCCATCGGCTTTGCCTTTCTTGGCCTTCAAATCTGCGGCATACCAGCATGAAATAATTTAGATTATCATGCTCTAAATTATAAACTAAATTAAATGATTCAAACACCCATCACTTTCCTTTTGTTATATCTTCATCCTATTAATTAGCCCTAGTTTTAGCCCTAAATGCATCAGCATGTTCCAATCCATTGGCTTGGTATTCAAATCTGTGGCATACCAGCATGAAATAATTTAGATTATCATGCTCTAAATTATAAATTAAATTAATCAAACTCTCAAAATACTCAAAATAGAAAGATTCGGTGATTCTAATCCTGCTTAATTAAATGATTCAAACACCCATCACTTTCCTTTTGTTATATCTTCACCCTATTAATTAGCCATAGTTTTAGCCCTAAATGCATCAACGAAATAAAATAAAATCTTTCTGTAAAAAAGGACTTACTCTTAGTAAAAAATTTTCCTTCTTAGCCAAACAAAAATTTCCTTTTAGCCAAACAGGAGTATTTCTCATAATAATGAAAATGAAAAATAAAGAACACTTTCCTGGAGAAAATGGGGCTATGGAGAGTTTGCAGAGACACAAATCGGGTTAATTTCTTCTTGTCTCTTCATTTTCTCCAAATTCCAAGAAGATGAACAGCTGCTACAGTTTGTTTCATGCTAAAGGCGGTATGAATGTATACATATATATTTCTGTAAATATATCGTTGAGCAGATTTGAAAAAGAAAAATCCAATGAAATATTTTAAGGCATAGTTCTGTTGCATTTTACATTTTCCAAAATCATATTCATATATTACACATAACCGTTCTGTATGCACAGTATTTTTTTAACACTCTCATGGCTTTCTCTCTAATTTAACCATTGAAGTGTCTAGTACACTCCTTGCTCCAGCCTTTTGACCACTCTTTGCGCATTTAGTAACTCCAGCCAGTTTTCGGCCATCAAAAGGGACCCGGTTTTAAGAGCACATCAAACCTAATTAATCTAGCAATCATATATACAACTCAACATATTTATACTGTAGGACGTTATTATTAACAATCTTGATTTAGAAAAAAAATATCGGATTTGAGTCATGAAAATAATGGAGCATCTTAAATATTTAAAAAATTATTTTTTAAGGTTAATACATAAATTTTCGTATAAACTATCACCATTTATCAGATTTTTTCTTTGAACTAATTACATGTTAGATTGCCCCCCTAAATTTATTGAAAATATCATATTATCCCCCTTAAGATACTTGTAAGTTTACAATTGATACATGAAAACACGTGCTAAACAGTAATAAAAAGAAAATTTGACATTTTTAACAAGTTTTAGGAAGTTGATTGAATATTTTCAATAGTATAGGATGTATTTTTTACATCTTAAATAAATTCGAGTTGTTAATCTAATTTTTTCAACAATTTAAGGGGGTAATTTAACATATAATTAGTTTATGAAAAAATCTGATAAATGATTATATTTTAGAGGCAAATTTATATATTATCCCTATTTTTTACCGTGTTCAATACGAATTAGAGTTTGAAATAGGATATGAGTAGATGAGTGAAAAAAAAAATTATGCACCTGTGATTACTCGGTTGACTTTATTATGCAAATCTCAACGAATCTTGTATTCTTTGTTCACAATGAAACAACGATCCAAGAAATTTATTTCCCATTCTCGGATTAGCAAATATAGTATTAAATTCAATTTATTTATATAGTGGCTGAGACTTGATGTTTAATTTGTATTAATTTCTAATCAATCTTCCAGATGAAGTGTAAGTTAACATTTATAGTATATCCACGCAACCGCTTTAATCATTTGATTAAAATGAGGAAAAGAACACACACACACATATATATATATATATATATATATATATCCGGATTAATTTCATTTATAATTATCGAATTTATGTCAAATTACGTAAAAATTAATAAAAAAAATTATTTTACAAAATTTACTGAATTTAGTATTTTTATATAAAAAATAACTTTAACCCATTTCTGGTGGAAGCCCATACTGGAAAATAAAGGTGACATACAAAGTAGGCATTACATGCATATGTGGACTCGTACTTTTTGCAACAACGAACTTATGATAAATTATACAAAAATAATAAAAGAATTTTTTTTATAATAATCACTGAACTTAGCATTTGTATATATAAAAATCACTTTTACTTATTTCAGGTGAATATCTGGGTTAATATTACCTATAGTCACTGAACTTATGCATAATAACGTAAAAGTAATTAAATAATTTTTAATATTGAAATTGTAATTGAATTTTGCACTATTTTACTTAAAAATCATTATGACTGATTTTCGGTAAAAATCACTATCGGAATGCTGATATGTCATGCCACGTCATATACTTGTGCACACGTGGCATGCCACGTCGTCGGCTGATGTCAGCTATTTTGTGCACGGGTGGCATGCCGCGTCAGCTTACTTGTACACATGTGGCATCCAAAAGGACTCGGTTTTAAGAGTATATCAAACCTAATTAATCTAGCAATCATATATATAACTCGACATATTTATATTACACAATGTTATTATTAACAATCTTTATTTAAAAAAAATATGGGATTCGAGTCATGAAAATAACGGAGCATCTTAAATATTTAAAGAAAGTATTTTTATGTTTAATACATAAATTTCTCCGTAAACTATCAACATTTATCAGATTTTCGCTCTAAACTAATTACATGTTAGATTATCTGTAATAGCCCAGACAGCCGCTAGCACGATATTGTCCGCTTTGGGATCCATCTATTCACCGTGGAACCGGCTCACACCGGAACTCACACAAGAACCTTAACTCCTCACGATTTTGCTCTTGAGATTACCTTCAAAATACGTCGTGCTAGGGAGAGGTATTCACACCCGTAGAAGGAGTGCTTCATTCTCATCTCCAACCGATATGGAATATCACATTATCCTCCTGAACTTATTGAAAATATCATATTATCTCCTTGTAAGATATTTGTCAGTATCATTAGCGGGAGCTGTAACCATTATGGAAACCTCTCTCTCCCCAATCTCTCTCACCTCCGACTTTCCACCCCTTCCAATCAGTAAGCACAAACAAGGCGGACTGGGATCTGGTCCCA
>JBBPFJ010000516.1:0-89638 GCA_037975025.1 Excoecaria agallocha
TAAACCAAGTAAATCTTTCTCTTTTCCTTATCCCAATTCAAAGAAATCTAGAGAGAGAGAGAAGAGTTGAGAGGAGATGAAAATGGAGAGTGAAGACCAAGAGGTTGGCCGGCCACTACACCCCCAAAATATCCCTCTCTCCTCTTCTTTCATTGGTCCAAATGTCTCTCACAACATAACTTTTGCAAATGGATCCCTCAATTTCTTTTATTTCCACTTTTACCCCAAAACTTACCCTTTAGCTATGCAATTGGGTCGTTCTTTATATATTTATATTTAGTTAAATATAAACACTCATAATTTATTAGTGATATTACTACTAGGGTATACTGAGGGTCATTACAATCATGATACATAAATATACTTACCATTGCATAATTGACTCTAATACATGGGAATAAGATACACTGGACTATAAGAGCATATAGAAATGAATGAACATACATATGATTTCTTATTCCTTGTTATGCTCATGCATATGAGTTATAGATAAATAAGACATGAATAGGAAGAGTAAAGAGACTAAAGAAAAGAATTACAGTTGCCTGCGTCTATGTCTTGGTTGTGGATAGATAGGCATGCCTATAAGGGTACCTTGCAGCTGCTACATGTTCGACCCATTTGGATCTACAGTACAGATTTGACCCTGCCTGGGTCCCCATGTTCGAACCCCATTTGGGTCCCTTTGACAGGTCTACAGTACAAATTTGGCCTATTTGGATCTACAGTTTGATACCTTCGGGTATCCTTTCGTACCTTCAGGTACTACAGTACAGTATCACCCATTATCCACACATTTAAAGAGGTGCAGGCTTGTTACAAGAAATAAAAAAAAGCATCATGAAAAGCCATATGATAGTAATATTATGATATTTATATAGCCAATAATAATTACAGAATTGATTAAAGATACCTTTAAAAGTATATAATTATATAGTGTTATAACATCATGCAAGAAATTTATCGTTGCAAATACATAATGCTTTCTTTAGTTAAATCGAAAACTTATAAATGAACACTCGTGATTATTTAATCGGTTCAATATTAATTATGTTGTGAGTACATGTTCTTTATAGTTATAATGTTGCATGCTTGATATTGAATAATTAATGTATAAACTATCTATAATTTAAGATTATAGCACTTAACCAGTAGATAGGCCTCTAAACTTATGAATTTACAACCTAAATATATACGTTGAGTTAAGTCATAGGAAAGATACAAGCTATTATCCTAACCTATTAATATACTAGAATTAACATGTAAAAGATAAAAAAATGACATGATAATAATAATAATAATAATAATAATAATAATAATAAAAAAAAAATCAAGGCTATTAATAAATATATATAGAACAACAATAGTGGAATAACACAAGTGTTTATATGTCAGAAAGTATAGTAGTTATAATAGATGCTTATAGAACTAATTGATAGAAATTAATCACTAAGAATAACTCATAAAATGCAATTGTAATAAGACTAATTAGGAATTTTAATAGGGGCCAAATAAGTTGGATAGATATACTTAAATTAATAGAAGTTACTAAGTGCACATAAAAGTTATAAGGAGTAAAATGATTTAGCAAATTAGTAATCAATGATTAAATGGGATATGAGCGCTATTTATGGAAATGCTAAGGAAATTGGTGAATACAATCAGTATGCATATAGATTAGCCTATATAATTTTATGTACCTGAACAAATATTTGCCAGACAATTTAATGGATCAAATGTGAAATTGTTAAATGGGTTGGAGTTTTAATGGTAAAAGTATAATGGTTGTACATACTAAAGTAAATCACATAATATTTTGGTAGCATTATAAGAATATCATTTGTTCGTTGTTATTATCTTATTACTTGTTAAGCTAAATGCTCATATGTGTGCGTGTTATTGATGACTTCTGTGAGAGGTCATCTCCATGATTTTGCTTTGTTTCCCACTAAGCTAGTAAGCTTAGCACGGGTGTTTATCCGTGTAGGTATAAGATGATAGAATTCATTTTCGAGGGATAAGTTCTGCTATTGCAAGGCCAACACTAGAGATAGGAGGGATTAAAGTATGAAGTTGTATTTATGTTTTTGTAATTATCGTAATGTACTAAGTAAAACATAATGTAAAGAACAATGCAGTTAACAATGTAATGTATCTAGTAACCCTATTTTTATAGTTTCTCACCGCATAATAGTATATGTACATGTACAGACAGTACTAACCAATAGAACAATAGCGAAAATAGTTTATCCTATGTAAGATAATGTATAAGATATAGATAACGGGAGGGTTAAGTATAGTCCTTACACTTATTACCCTTTATTTACATATTATTTTATTAAATTGCTTGTATAAGTACACACACACACACACACGCACACGTGCGAGCGCGTGCACACACACACACACACACACATATATATAACATACTTAAAGTAGGTTTACAAAATAATTCATTATATATATTCCAGATCCTTTACATTAAACATTTATAGAAAATAACTCTTCACCAAAATTAGTCTTCACTCGTTATTTTTTTAGTGGCTTGTAGATGTTAATCTAGGATTGACACTTTAACTTTACATCTATGTACCTACATGGAAAGAACACCTGTGTTGAGCAATGGCTCAGCGGGGAGTAAAACAATGTAATAGACTTCTTACCGAAGTCTCACATAAATAACACAACATGGTACTTCTCATTACATAGTAACTTCTAAGAAGTAACACACTACATCACATTATAATGCACATACACACATTCAAGGTGATGATTCTATGCATTTAGTGACATTTTAATGTCATTATCACATTTAATCACACTAATATTGCCAAGAGGAAACACTAGCGTTACACCGAGGCACTAACACTTTCATACCATTATTCATTCACTTATCATATCATTATTATTTCAGAGCTTGAATTCCCATTAATGATGGATATGGATACAAACACTTGATACTTGTAAGCAGTATTGAACACTTGAGATATAATAGTGTCAGATCATTTGATACCAATAGGTATCGAAAAACTACATTAGTCACCTTCCGGTGACAACACTTGCAGCTGCAATCACTTTTTCTTTTATAGATATACCTATCTATACACTACTATGTAAAATCTAGGCTTACAAATAGTCTTCAATCACTCAAAGTTATCGCACTTGATACATTTAGTTTCATAGAGATAATATATAAAATAAAGCATGCAACAAGATCACTAAATAATTCATATTCACTTATACTTTAAATATAGTTAAAACTAACATTAATATGATTATCGTTTATCATGTAACATGTAATACTATACATACCATTTATCATTTTCATTCACATTCATTACTTTGTACAAATTTTTAGGCTTTAAGACATAGTCTTTAACTTTACTTCACTAATTTATTATACTCTATATTTATTTTATGCCATATATTACTCTTATTTTTATGTTTAAAATATTCTAAACATATTCTGAAAGGTTCGGATATGCTTTAGCGACAATTCGAGGTCTAAAAATCAAGTTTAGGAGAAAATAAGGTAGGGTTACAATGGCCAATGATTTGTGGTGACCTTGAAATAGGTGCAAATTCGGTTCTAGACTTGCTCACGGGTTACCAATTTGGTGATGATCGTGAGGTCCATTTTGGCCTAAAAATCCTAAAGACAAATTTCCAGGTTCAAATTGTAAGTTGTTCTAGACTTAGTACATGACATTTTCAAGCAAAATGTTCTCATGAAACGTTGTTCTCCTATTTCTCTATTTTCTAGAACATTAAAAATAACGCCATTTGGACATATAAATCTCAAAATATCACTTTCGTACAGTCTATTTAATTCAATTCCTATATTAAATATGTGTCTGAGAGTATTAATAATATTTTAATTAAATCTTTATACCAATATTGTGTATACATTTTCATTAGTTAGTATTTTTCCATTCATTTTATATCTCTAGTTCTTTTAACTTTTTCATTGTTATCCAATTTCAATTCAGACTCTTAATTCAATTAAACATATGATCTACTATTCAAAAAAACATATGATCTATATTTCTTTTATGCCTTTAGCCTCTTATTACGTACGTATTTAATTATTTTCATTTTAATTCATTATTTTGTAGGCACCATCTTCGATCGGTTATCCATAATTCGTTTTACTATCACACTACCGTCCTTGTACTGTTACTTCGTTAATTAGCTATTTAGTAATTTATCAGATAATCCAATATAACATTTATACTTTATGATTTTTCATTCCTTTATAAATAATTCACCTCAATTTTTTTTTCTTTGGGTTGCCCTTAGTATCAATCCGGTAAGAATCTTAGAACTAGATACACGGGATCAATACATTTAGAGTTATTTCGAAAAACCACCAATACATTTACATTTTACATTTCAACATTTCATTTATTCAGTAAAACATCAATGGCCTACTAAAGCGAGTCGCCATGACCCACGCCGAGGCTATACATTTAATATCTCTGTGGCCAACTAACTATATCTTGTACTAGATTTAACTACCAGATTACTACTAAGGGCAATTCAATTGTTCACTTAATACATAGTACAATATTATCATTACAATCATTCAATACTAATTTAAACTTTCAAACAATTTCTATACATTTGATCAATTATCCATTCATTCTATAACACTTATTTCCTTTTAGTTTTATTTATATCCCATAGTCTTAACATTTTATTTATCAATCATTGTCATTATTATTATTAATTTATAGTTTATCATCATTATTATTATTCTAAATGTTAATCTTATTACTATTTAGTCATTTACTCTTCAACTTCTAACAATTACTTTAATAATTTACATAAATTTTTTTAATTACAATTTTAATCCTTAAATTAAACACATTAGTATCTTTCTATACTTTAGTCCCTAAATTTCCATTTATTTATAATTTCATCCTTCATCTCTATTTAACTTACATAAAGTCAAATTTAACTACTTTTTTTACACTTATTACATTATTTACCTTTCAAGTTACTTTTTAGTCCATTGAATCAGTCAAATTACCATTTAGTCATCATTTTTTCAATAAATTACTAAAATACCATTTTCATTTTATTTACAATTTTGCCACTAGTTATACATTTTAAACTATAAATTCAATATTTATTTGTAAAATTTCTTTTTAGTCCCTAAACTTCATTTCATGCTTAAATCTCATTCCATACTCATTTAAATATCCGTTTTACCCAGTAATCTTAACTTTGCTTAAAATTACTACTCTACCATTATACTTCCATATTTTGTAAAATTACCAATTGGCCTTTAAACTTTTATTTTCTTCTATTTAGGTTTTTTCACTCTAATTATGATATTTTTCATTATTTTCATTATTTCAACTTTATATTATGAAAATTAATGTTCATGTAACGTCCTCGATTGGTCGTTTGCATATATTGTCCACTTTGAGCCTTGGCTCTCATGATTTTAAAATGTGTCTATAAGGGAGAGGTATCCATAGCCTTATAAGGACTATTTCGTTCTTCTCTCCAACCGATGTGGGATATTACAATCCATCCCATCTAAATAGTCCCAGCGTCCACGCTGGCTCGGAGGCCCAATATCACACTGGCACATGGTCTGACCCCCGGCTCTGATACCAATTGTAACATCCCCGATCAGCCGCTTGCAGATATTATCCTTTTTGGGCCTTGGCTCTCATGGTTTTAAAATGCATCTGCAAGGGAGAGGTATCTATAGCCTTATAAAGACTATTTTGTTCTTATCTCCAACTGATGTGGGATCCTTTGACTGAATCCACTAGTATGTGGGAGCCTTCGACTGACTAAAACTCCCATATACGAGTGGATTAAGTCAAAGAATCCCACATCGATTGGAGAGCAGAATGAAGTATTCCTTATAAGGCTATGAATAACTCTTCCTTGTAGACACATTTTAAAATCGTGAGGGCCAAGGTCCATAGCAGATAATATTTGCAAATGGCTGATCAGGGATGTTACAGTTGGTATCAAAGCTGGTGCCGGATTGATGTGTCGGCAAAGGCGTTGAACTTAATGTGTCAGCGAGGATGTTGAGCCTTTTAAGGGGGTGGAGTCAGTCAAAGGCTCCCACATACGAGTGGATTCAGTCAAAATATCCCACATCGGTTAGAGATGAGAATGAAATAGTCCTTATAATGCTATGGATACCTCTCCCTTGTAGATGTGTTTTAAAATCGTGAGGGCCATAGCCCAAAGCGGATAATATCTGCAAGCGGTTGATCGAGGATGTTACATCTATAGCCTTATAAGGACTACTTTGTTCTCCTCTCCAACCGATGTGAGATCCTTTGACTGAATCCACTCGTATGTGGGAGCCTTTCACTGACTAAATATGAAAGAAACCTGTACACAGTGTGAATAACCTGTGAAAAAAGATCGATGAAGACTTTGATACTGGAAATAGTTAGTTCGAAAGTAAGTGGGTTCCAATAGCAAAGATGCTTTAGAACCATTGAATGTGAAAGAAGTTTTGATAAGACGACTGTATTGTATCCTCTACTCTTCGATATAAGTAAATTTCGAGGATGAAATTTCTTTTAATAGAAGAGAAATACAATGGCCTCAACATCGGGTTAGCCGTAAATAATATTTTTCAATAGTGAATAGTATTCTCCGGGCCAAAAAATACACCAAATAGTTAAAAATATTTTATTGAACCATCAAAAAGTGTTGGTCATGGTGAGTCCAGAGTTAAAATTTGAAGTGAAACTAAGATCAAATGGGCCACAAAAAGTAAAAAATACGAAAAAAGTAGCTAGTTAATTTTCCTGGTAGGGGAGGTGACTTGATTTTGTGTAAATTTTTAAAAATAGTAAATGAACTCCGAATATTGCCAAATTTTGTAGGTCTATCTTGAATTTTGTATAGAATATTTTGGTGATAAGAATTAAATTTTTTGATGACACCGACAGTTATTGAATTTGACCGATAAATTTGAATCAGACCGATAACGAACTCCGATTGAGCCAAAAATTTATGTTCCACCTATTTTGATGTGATAAAAATTATAAAAATTAATTTTAAATAAATAAAAGCTTTGGAAGTGAGAGAAAATTTACGGAGTCAAAGTGGTAAAATTTATGAATAATTTAATAGAAATATATATATAAATATATATATATATATATATGTTAAAAAAAAAGAGGTCCTTAGAAAATTTGGAACAACAAATCCTTGGCCACAAAAACCTTGTAAAAAGAAAAAGATAAGAAGAGTAAAGAAAAAAATGAGATGAGCAAATAAAAAAAAAGAAAATGAAGAAAACGCAGATGGGATGGACCGACTCCAATCATGTCCAGTGGCCACGCCTCAAGCCGGCCACCACCGCAACGACGATGAGTGGTGCGCCATGATCTCCCTCTTGCTAGCATCCAATCCCACCGTGATGCGTCCGATCATCCGTCGGTAGTTCGATTTCTTCCTCTCTCTCTACCGACTGACTTTTTCTTTTTTTCGGTGAACCACGGCAGTCGATGGCGACATTGATAGCACCGGTGAGTTTTCGAAGCCAAGATGCCATCCTGGTACCCTTCGTCCGACACCAATTGCCGACGGTGAGGAATAGTTCCTTTCAATACGAAATTAAATAGTAAACGGTAAAAAAGTTTTTTTTCGTTTTCTATTCTAAAATTTATTTACTGCCAACAATTTCAATACCATTTTATATCTTTAATAAAAATCTAAATTACTATTCATTTTACAAAATTTCGGCAACACAACGGTTATAACTTACTAGCCTTCTTGAAAAACAAACAATTCACACAACCTCTCAGATGCACAACGGAATACATATTCATATTCTAACATTCATTCACAGAAGTGAAGTAACTATTTAAAAAAATCACTGACTATCAACCATAAAATCTCAGACATACAATGTTTCTCATTCCATAAACAGTAACTTGAACATAGATCAGTTCTTTACTATCACTATCTAAGTATATACATGTCAAAAATACTAAAATAATTATAACTGACTCTTCTTCTTCTTCAATTTCTACATCTTTGTGTACGGGCTCCAGCAATACTTCAGAACCTGCACGCAGTAAACACTACAAGCTGAGCACTAGATATGTTTCGTGGTGACTATTAATCCTAGAATTTCCCAATTAAAGCATAATTAAATGCATTATGCAAACTTTTATTCTTTTTTTAGCAGAATTTTGCTTTTGATTTCTTTAACACTATTTTTATTATTTACCAACATTTTGATTAATCTTTTTGCTTTAATTTTATACTTTTCAATTTATTTTACACTACTTTCGTTTGTTATTCGATTTCAGATTGACTTTTATTTTTACGCATCGTACTTTTACTTTTACTTAACTTTTGTCCTATACTTTTAAATCACTTGATGCAGTTGTCATGTCATTAAACGAGTTACATTGGTACTCGTGTCTTTAATGACGCTCTGTCCAATTACTGTTTCATTTCTCGCTATTTATTCTTTTATTTCACTTTGACATTTTGACTAATTAACACATTGCAATTACCACGGCTTTTAACTTTTAATGCAAAGTTATACAGGAGTAATTTAATTCACATTAATTTGCTATCTTTTACTTGTTTATTGAATTATTTCTCAATAATTTAATATTTTTAATTAAACATATTCCATATTATATTACAAAACATTCTAATAATTCATATAAATTTCTTAAAAATTTATATGCATATTATTATATAATTATTATTATTTTTCACTTTCCATTTGAATTATTTTACAATAATTCTTCATTTACACTTAATAGATATACCAATATTCAACTTACAATTTCTCTAATAATTTCCATAATTTATCTAAAAATTCATGGACAATTTATTTTATGCCTATTATCATTTTAAGACATAATTAAAAAAAAATACCATTTTCATCAATTACATCATTCAATAAATATTCTAAAAATATTCATTTAATCCTTATAAATTTCATAAAAATTTATGGATGTATGATTTCATATTCTCTATCAAATTGAGGCTTAATTTCATTAAATTATATAACATATAGTTCATTTATTTTCAAGAAAATTTTCAGCCAACATAGGGAATTTTCTTACAAATTTCCTTAATTCAAATCCTGCATTATACTAAGTTTAATTAAATTCTAATTGCACAATTATAACATCAATTACAATTTTTTCCAATAATTCAATATTTTTTCCTTAATAAATTTAAAGGAAAATTCAACAAATTTAGGAAAAATTAAAGGATTTCATAGTCACATACCGTAAGGATCAAATTTGCCTTAATTTGCTTGTTAAAATGTTCGCTGGACCGATCACTAGAGCATCGTCGGAGCTTCGCCGGTGATGATTTAACACTACTACCTCGTAGATCAGGATTCCTTGACTTCATTTTCGGTGGTTACGTGCCAAACCACTGGTTGATTTGGTCGGAATCATCCTTGAATCGCTGATCTCCATTTTTTCAAATTTGCTCACTACCGGCGATTGGTGTCGAACGAAGGATATCGAGGTGGTGTCTCAGCTTCAGGAACTCACCGGTGCTGTCGGTGTCGCCATTAGCCATCGTGGTTCACCGAAAATAAGAGAAAATCAGTTGGTAGGGAGAGAAAGGAAGAAACCGGACTATCGAGGGATGATCGGACACACCATGGTAGGACTGGATGCCGGTAAGAGGGAGATCACGATGCGCCACTCATCGCCGTTGTGGTGGTGGCCGGTGTGAGGCGTGGCCACTGGCCATGCTTGGCGTCGGTCCATCCCATGTGCGTTTTCTTCATTTTCTTTTTTTTCATATGTTCATCTCTTTTTTTTTCTTTATTTCTTTCTTTCTTTACTCTTCTCATCTTTTTCTTTTTACAATGTTTTTGTGGCCAAGGATTTGTTGTCCTGAAATTTTTTTTAACATATATATATTTTTTTCTATTAAATTATTCATAAATTTTACCACTTTTTTCCCGTAATTTTTTCTCTCACTTTCAAAGCTTCTATTCATTTAAAATTGATTTTCATAATTCTTATCACATCAAAAATAGGTGGGACATAAATTTTTGACTTAATCGAAATTCGTTATTGATCCGATTTAAATTTATCGATCCGATTTGACAACTACCAGTATCGCCGAAAAATTCAATTCTTATCATCAAAATATTCTATACGAAATTTAAGTTAGACCTGCAAAATTTGGTAATATTCAGAGTTCATTTACTATTTTTAAAAATTTACACAAAATCAAGTCACCTTCACTACTTGGAAAATTGACTCGTTACCTTTTTCGTATTTTTGACTTTTTGAGTCTCATTTGACCTCAGTTTCACTTCAAATTTCAACCCCGGACTCACTATGACCAATACTTTTTGATGGTCTAATAAAATATTTTTGACTTTCGAGTGTATTTTTTGGCCCAGAGAATAGTATTCACTGTCGAAAAATACTGTTCACGGTTAACTCAGTGTTGAGGCCATTACAATTCATATGCCTTTAATATTCACGAACATTCAACAAAAACCTTAGTATTTTTATTATTATTATTATTATTTTTATTGCAATTATGCTAACTTTCATTATTTTTATTAACATTTCAAATTTTGCCATTATTTGACTATAAATGTTTTTCAATCATCGTATAAATTTCATATTAAATTTATTTATGCATCTTATTTCTCTAATCCAACTTTATAATATCCCAATAATTCATAATATACACTTAATACACATTTTCATTTAAAATATAAATTGAATATATATATATATATATATATATATATATATATATATATATATATATATATATATATATATATATATATATATATATATATATATATATATATATATATATATATATTCGACCATCTCAAAATTCTTCACCTTAAATTTTTTTCTTCTATTATCAATTACTCACATCATCATTTTTAATATAACTAATCATATTTATGACATTTATTTCATTTATATATACATAAATCACACATACACATAACATACATAACCATAATTTCTACCAACTCAATGGAAAGTAAGGGATTTATGTATCCATATACCTTAGATTTATTTTCTCCTCACTTAAATCCTCATTCCATTACTTTACTCTATAGAAATTTTATCATCTCCATTAAGCTCCAAAGGTGGCCGAATTCCTCATGAGAATTTTTTCTTCAATTTCATTCTTCCTTAATTCAATATAACCTTATAATAATAAAATACACCCATAAATCTACTCATAAAATTAATTAAATCAATTAATTAAACTTAATTTAACTTTTTTGACTTTTATCCACAACCTTTCTCTTCTTGGTTTTCCTTCACTTCTTCCATTTTAATCACCTAATCCACTAGAGAAGTTGCTGTAATCCACTATAAAAGTTGAATTTTACTCAGGGGACTTGAATTTAGAAATAGAATTGGAGAAGAGATGAAGAAATTAAGTGAAATGAAAAATTTTCACTTGGCCAAGAAGAAGAAAAATGGGAGAAGAGGAGATGGCTGTGGATGTCTCTGAAAAATTTAGATATTTAGGCTATTTATAGGTGGCTGATGGGCTGAACCTGATCCAATTAACGTGGTCCAACCACTTTTAGCCTAATTTCCATTTTAAGCCCATTATGCATCCAAAAATTATTTCTCTCACTTTCAAAACTCAAATTCACTCAAAAGTAATTTCATAATTCTTAAAATATATAATATAGCCTTCATAAAATTTTTTGGCTCAATCGTAGTCCGTTTCTGATTTGGTTCACTAAAATTGATCCGATTAGGTAATTTTCTTTGTTATCATAAAATTAATTTTTCACTATTAAATAATTATAAATATTAAAAAAATTTCAATTAAAATTTTCTATAATTTTTGAAGATCATTTGTTATTTTTAAAGCCTTGATCAAATTCACGGTCAATTGATTACTATTTAAACCGAAATCATTATTTTTCTCTTACTTGCTAAGTTTAAACTTTCCTAAAAATACTTTTAAAATTCTCAAAATATATTCGTTAGGTTTCATGAATATTTTTGATTAATCGGAGACTATTTTTCAATTTGATCCACTTTCACCAGTCCGATAGTTCGATTTTCTGTATTGCCGAAAAATTACTTTTTCTTTACCATATGATTTTGCATCTCATTTAATGTAGATTTGAAAATTGTGATAATTTTTAGAGATCATTTACTATTTTTAAAGTTTTGATCAAATCTTAGTCAATCTGGGCACTAATTAAACCAAAACTGTGATTTTTTCCTTATTCTTTACTTTTGATGACCCATTTGATCTCATTTTCTGTCCAAATTACATTCTTAGGCTTCTATTAATCTCTTATTTTCAATGATCTAATAAAATATTTATCGACTTTGGGAGATACTATTCACCTCGATATCACTATTCACCATAATAAAATACTATTTTTTACTAACCCGGTATTTTGCCCATTAACCTCATATGCTGCCCGATCCTGGCCATCTCTCTCTACTGCTGCATATGGCACTATAAGCTAGAGGTCATATCTTTATCAGGTCTTTGGCACTGTCGACAACCCGTAACAGCCCTCGCATCCCTCTATAGGCTCTACCATGCATATAGTGATCACTGCTTGAAGGTCAATGTGGATGCTCTTTGGGATAGGAGCTCCAAAGCGATCCTTCTGTAATACAAGGGATATCGATAATTCGATGATGACTCTTTCCATACACACCTGAATCCCTGGCAAAGTGCTCACCCTAGTCATCGTCGAGATGATCTCGTGGGTGATGTCGATGCACTGACCCTCCTGCATCCCCCATAAACTGGTAATATCTATCGAATTAACATTAACTAAACTCCCAGTGCATCCAAGGTAAGAGGCAGACAAAACTATCTATAAGTATCTATAGATCCGAAGAGTTAACATTATGCTTTTCTCTTGTCTGAGTTATATACTGCTCCTGGCAAAGTCATAACCCTCATCCTACCCCTATCCATTATTTGTGGTGGTTTCACTATGCTTAGACCGTTGGGAAGTCTTATGGCCTCTGCAAACCTATGGTGAGTAATACTGAATGGTACTCCCAAAGCCCTAAACTATACTGCTCCATCTCCGGTGTTTGACCACCACAAATGTTTTATACACGTTAAAATGAAAAATCACTTAAAAGGTTTTCTACCAAATTAATTGGTTTTCCTTAAAGCTTAGACCAATGTCTAAAATTTTAGCCCAAAATCCACACAATATAATAAAAAGACCTTTGTGAAATATGTACGAGGGAACTAATGTTCCCAATCTAAATTAATACCTCGATTTATGTATGTATGTTTCTTCATTGTTATTATTAGATGATTTACTTATTTAATAATTAAGTAGGCCTTTTTTATTGCTTTTTTTATCGCTTTATTTACGTGAATAGGATGTTTACTTAATTTTATCATGAAATGCATTATGTGAGAGAGGAGAAGAGACTAAGTATAAAACTCAAGTATAAAACAAATACCTAACTAAGATGCCTAGTAAGAGTGATGTCCTTAACAACAATCTCTGTTTGGGCATTAAAAGATCGAGATTTATTTTCCAACGTTCTGTTGGGTGGAAACTCCATAACACCTACTTTTTTTGGACCCATTGGTAGATGCCTTTATGGGTTGAATATCAATAATAATTTGGACTTAATCCCATTTTATTGTGAAATAGCCAATTTATGAGTAAGATGAGCTAATCCAATTTCGAACCCTAAAGGAAGGCGTCTAAGAGCGAACCTAGATGACAAGTTAAGCTCCAGTATGCATCATAGGTAGCCTAAAAATGAAAGGTTTAAAGATTGGAAGTATCTGAATGATATAACCATAAAGGTTAAAGGAAAGTATTTGGCTAGAAAAGCCAACAATGAGGGTGCATAGAGGAATTTTGGTGATAACAAAGCAATAGACAGTAGCGAAGGAGTGAACAAAACCAAAAAATAGCTGAAGTGTTTGCTATAGTGGTTAATCAAAGGCATTATTCCAACCTTGGAAAGTCACCATCTTCGATGTTAGACTGGCTGAGCAAAGAAAGGAAGCTTCAACCATTGCTATTAAGATGTACGAAAAGTCGAGGGTTACCCCACCATATGGAAGATCAATATTGTGCTTACAATAAGTATACTGGTCACCTTATCGACTATTGCTGCACCTTAAGGAATAAGATTTAGGATCTAATAGACAGCAAATAGATTTTAGATCTTAAAAAGAGAAAAAAAAAGAAAGAGGGTTACAATGCCATACCTCTTCTGGTGTTTATGATTGGGTCTAACCTTCTCGAGTGGTATTTGATGAGAGACCCATATGGGAATGAGTATATGGCCATTACTTATTCCACCCCCAAAGTAACAAAGCCAAGTGAAAAAGATCATCCAGTTTCAATTATTGATTATTGGGATCCCTCTACTGAAAGTGAAAAAAAAGAACTTTGGTGCCCATTGATAGCTGGAGTTCAGCTAGTGAGAGTGAGGAGGAAGTGAGGGAAGAAAAAAGAGTAAAAGCGATCACTAGAAGTGAAAGGATGGCCCTCGAGATTGAAAAGTAACTAGCTCCTGCTATAGTACTTGTAAAGAAAGAAGCTGAGAAAAATCAGGTAATAAAACAGTTGAAGAAGATATAAGCCTAAATTTCTATTTGGGATTTATTAAGGCAGTCTCCATCACATAGGTAGAAATTGGTGAAAGCTTTGAGTAAGTCTACTGTGGCCATTACCATTTCACCTTCTGAGTTATTGGATTTAGTCAAGAGAAGAATGAAAGAGAATGTTGTGTATTCTAATGCTGACTTACCTACTGAAGGTTGGAACCACAACCACCCTCTTTATATTAAAGCTCAAGTGAATGGTAAGCACGCAACATATGTGATGGTGGATGATAAGTCTTCTATTAATGTGTGTCCCTTAGTTGCAATTCCTACTTTTGTACCGAACGAGAGTATATTGAAGAAGTATTCTTTGACCATTTCTGCCTATGATAACTCAAAGAGGTAAGCTGCTGGGACCTTTAAAGCTCTAGTGAAAATGAGGTTAATTGAAATTGAAGCTAAGTTTGTAGTATTGCTTATTCTTTTTCAACTTTTTCATGTTACTTGAAAGGATGTGGTTCCATAAGTTAGGGAAAGTGCCTTCTACATTGCATTAGATGATCAGAATACCTTATGATGGTTAAGTAGTCACCATTAAAGCTATAAGAGAGAATAAGGTTTCTATGCAGGAAATAGCTAAGTAACCTTTCAATGGGTTCCATATATGTCTGTGATCAGTGAAGAAAAGGGTGAAGGTAACTTTACTGATAGCCCATATGTGATCAATATGCTAAAGAAGATGCACTTCTTACATAGAGCTGGTTTAGGTAAGAATTCTTCGAAGCCGCAGACTGCTATCACTACCAAAAGATAGAAAGATAGGAAAGGGTTAGGTTTCACTGGTCCTGGTGAGAATAGTAAAGGAAAAGAAGCAGCAAAGGAAATTTCCATATTTTCTAGAGCTTTATGCTAGCTTTAGAAGTTTTACTATGGAGAGAATGAGCCCCAATTGATAAAAGGTGAAGTAGTGCCAGGATTTGAGCTATTTAATGATGTCTTTGATTGGGAACGGGGAATTATCAAGCTAGTTGAAGGTTTTTAGGATGAAGATATTGATGGAATTTGACATGGTATGATAATCATGATAGCACAGCGGAAAGACAAAATTTTATCATGCATACCACGCAATCCATAAACTAGAATCGAAAACATGCAATTTTAGAGTTTTGAAACTTACAACTTTAGATGCACTTCAAGACTTGATTTTGATGATGACCAGCAACTAAGATGAATTTATTTACCTTAGATCTTCACCACCAATGCCAAAGGAACAGCCTTTATGCCACTCCTCTCTATGTTCACACACACTTGCAAAGATAGCTTAAAATCAAGAGTGCTAGCTCTATATTTGTGTATTAGGCAATGGAATTGTTTGATAGACACAAGAACTCTTCTTGTTCTTTCTTCTTTTCTTTCTATCTTAGTCACCTTCCATGAGAGAATTAAGAGCCAAAGGAATCTCTACCAATCCCACTAATAGTCTCATGGCTAAAAGAGAGAAGAAGAATAAAAGTGGCACCCACCATTATTCCTTTAATTCATTTAATATATATCACTTACTTTAGTCATGTGTGAGTGCCTTAAATTAGGTAGCAATTTCAGCCACTAACACTTAATAATTAAGAGATATATATTTTAATTTAAATTCTATTAGAATTTAAATTCAAATGGCATCATTTAGCTAATCAAAACAAACTTACTTAACTAAGGTAATTAGTTGCCAAATTTAACTAGGATTCCTAGTTTAAACTTTGGTTACTTTAATTCCCTCTCAAGTATTATATTTTGATTAAATATAATTTAGGATTTAATACTCAATTAACTTAATTATACATAGATAATTAATCAATTGAAATTAAACCTAACACATGCCAGTAAATTTCTCTCGTGACCAATTGTTAACAGTAAAAATCTGTTCACCCATTGCATGCATTAATTTGACTTTAAATAAAAGTCTAAATTAATTTCCAATACAATTTTAAGCCCAGTGCTTTATGTGCGATCCTATAGGTCCATTTAATGTTGGCAATGAATTAATAAATTAATTCAAAGGCTATATATATTCTCTAGCAAGATATTATAGCATTCCAAATTAAATGAAAATGCATATGGCATTTGGTGACCTAATGCAATTTCGCATAGTCCCTTACCCATAAATATCAGAATTAATATAAGGCATGGAACTAGTCATCCTTATATACATTAATTCATTTCTTGATATTCCAGTGACACTGAACTCTCAGATAAATAATGATTACTCATTATTTCATCTCGGTATGGCCATACACTTCTCAGTTCACTGATCAAGTGGCCGGTGATATTTTTCTCTCTTATCGAGAGGGGTAATCCCTTCACTTCTCTCATGCTCTCTAACATGAATCAGTGCATACCCAATCATACCCGTACTTGTCACTCTGTTACGAGCACGTTAGGTGTATGTCAAAGTACACAGTAATTCATAAAGAGTTTCATAGAGATTTCAGGTCTAAGAACTCCGATACAAAACTTGCATATGAGAAACACTTATGACTTGTACCATGTAGTGTTCTCATGAGCGGATCGAATCCAGATACCATGTTCTTTAACATGTATCTATGATCTCTGATTGACACTCTTGTCCTAATGATTCGTAAGACAGAACTCATAAGATCAGAGAGAGCATACTAGTCTTAATTCATTTGTTATTCCCATAACAATGACTGACTAGGAATATTTAGAATGATGTCTCATTTGTTTCAAGGTCTTACAATCCATGTGCCTCACACATGATAACTTAAACCGAAACGACATTCTTGGATAGTTTTATCAATTGATATGCATAGGAATACAAAAGATAAAACTAATGCCTCATTTTATTAATTTCAAGTGTTTCGTTACAATGCATTGGGGCTAGGGCTTACACTAACAATCTCCCACTAGCACTAGTCCCAATTGGGCATAGCCCTAAGACCGAACGCTCTCAAATGAGCTTCGTGCAGATTTGGACGTAACTGTTTCGTCAAAGGATCTGCTACATTGTCTTCACTTGATATCTTGCTAACCTCGACGTCCCCACGATCAATGATTTCTCTGATCAAGTGGTACCTTCTGAGTATGTGTTTGGATTTCTGGTGTGACCGGGGCTCCTTGGCCTGTGCAATGGCCCCGTTATTGTCACAGAAAATTTCTAATGGATCTAGGACGCTTGGGACCACTCCTAATCCATTAATGAAATTTTTAATCCAAACAGCCTCTATTGCAGCCTCACTTGCTGCAATATACTCAGATTCTGTAGTTGAGTCGGCAACGGTTTCTTGCTTCGAGCTTCTCCAGCTGACAGCACCACCGTTCAAAACAAAAACAAACCCAGATTGCGATCTAGAATCCTGAGTGCTGGTCTGAAAAGCAGCATCGGCATAACCTTGTATGACGAGCTCTTCTTGACCACCATACACCAAGAAGTGATCCTTAGTCCTTCGCAGGTACTTCAGGATCCCTTTTACAGCAGACCAGTGCTTCTCACCAGGGTCTTGCTGAAACCTACTGGTTATACTCAGTGCATGAGCAACATCCAACCTAGTACATAACATAGCGTACATGATAGATCCAATAGCAGATGCATATGGGATTCTACTCATGTTGTCCCTTTCCTCTTTGGTTTTAGGGCACTGTTCTTTAGTCAAAGGAACTCCCAAAGCCAAAGGTATGTATCCTTTCTTTGAGTCTCCCATACTAAAACGCTTTAGTACTTTGTCTATGTACTTTTCTTGACTTAGTCCCAAAAGCCGATTCGATCTATCTCTATAGATTCGAATACCAAGTATTGTCTCGGCTTCACCTAAGTCTTTCATTGAGAAACATTTTCCCAACCATTGCTTAACCTTTTGCAATGTTGGAATGTCATTTCCAATGAGAAGGATGTCGTCCACATATAGGACTAGAAACACTACTATGCTCCCACTAACCTTCTTGTACACACAAGGCTCATCTTCATTCTTGATGAAGTCAAAATCTTTGACTGCTTCATCAAAACGAAGATTCCAACTTCGGGATGCTTGCTTTAATCCATAAATGGATTTTTGAAGCTTGCAAACCTTCTTAGGATGCTTGGGATTGACAAAACCTTCAGGCTGTGTCATATACACATCCTCAAGTAAATTTTCGTTGAGGAAAGCAGTTTTGACATCCATTTGCCATATCTCATAATCATGATATGCAGCTATGGCAAGCAAGATCCTAATGGACTTGAGCATGACTACAGGCGAAAAGGTCTCGTCATAGTCTATACCATGAGTTTGTCGAAAACCTTTTGCTACTAGTCTACCTTTGTAGGTCTTATCAGCTTTTAGTTTGAATAACCACTTGCATTCAATTACCTTAGCACCTTCCGGTGGATCAACCAAGGTCCAAACCTGGTTATCGTACATTGATTGCATCTCGGATTTCATGGCTTCAAGCCAATTATCCGAGTTTGGGCTTTCAATAGCTTCTCGGTAGGTAGTAGGATCCTCACGATCTACTAACTCAATAGTGTCATTGTCAGTGATTAGAAATCCATATCTCTCAATCTCCTGACGTACCCTACCAGACCTTCTAGGTACTTGTGTAATGGGTTCTTGTTCCACAACTGGTTGTGAACTTGATCCCATTTCCAACTCATCCTCTATAGGAGTTTGTGGCACTTGAATTTATCCAAATTCTACTTTACTCCCACTGTCTTTCTTGAGAAGGAACTCCTTTTCCAAGAAAACAGCCTTGCGAGCAACAAATACTTTATTCTCGGCTTTTGAGTAAAAGTAGTATCCCTTTGTTTCTTTGGGATAACCCACAAACAAGCAGACAGTCGATTTGGACTCTAGTTTGTCAAATGTTAATTTCTTAACATGTGCTTCACAGCCCCAAATCTTGAGAAAAGACATATTGGGTTCTTTCCCAGTCCATACCTCGTATGGTGTCTTCTCAACTGCTTTAGTTGGAGTACGGTTCAATAGAAACGCAGCAGTTTCTAATGCATAACCCCAAAAAGAGATAGGAAGATTAGCTTGACTCATCATAGATCGAACCATGTCCAACAGAGTTCGATTTCTCCTTTCGGACACACCATTCCATTGCGGTGTTCCAGGAGGAGTGAGCTGTGAAATAATTCCACACTCTTTTAGATGATCATCAAACTCTTGGTTTAAGTATTCGCCACCTCGATCTGATCGAATGGCTTTTATACTTTTGCCAAGTTGGTTTTCTACTTCGTTCTTAAACTCTTTGAATTTCTCAAAAGTTTCAGACTTGTACTTCATTAGATAGACATAGCCATATCTACTGAAGTCGTCTGTGAAAGTCACGAAGTAGCTAAAACCACTTCTAGCTTGTGTACTTAATGGTCCACATACATCGGTATGTATTAGTTTCAATAAGCCATTAGTCCTTTCACCTTTCTTGTTAAAAGGACTCTTTGTCATTTTTCCATACAAACATGGCTCGCATGTGTCATAAGATTCTAAGTCAAATGACCCAAGCACTCCAGTTTTGTGGAGTCTTGAAATGCGTTTTTCGTTTGCATATCCTAAACAACAATGCCAGAAGTAAGTAGGGTTTAATTCGTTTGATTTAACCCTCTTTGTATTAATGTTGTATATAGACTCTTTGTTTTGTAAATCAAGGATATAAAGGCCATTTTGCAACATGGCATTGCCATAAGAAATGCCTTCGCGACGAATATGAGCATTGCCCTTTTTAATAACAAAATCAAATTCATCATTATCCAAACATGAAACTGAAATAATGTTTCTGCTCATAGCAGGCACATAATAACAATTATTCAAAACAATACAAAGTCCGGAAGGTAAAGTGAGGTGATAGTCGCCTATCTCCATGGCAGCAACTCGTGCTCCATTCCCCACACGGAGGTCCACTTCATTCTTCCCAAGTAACCGCCTATTTCTTAACCCCTGCACATTTGAACAAATGTGAGAACCACAACCGGTATCCAATACCCAAGTGGTAGAAATAGAAAGGTTAACTTCAACAACAAAAATACCAGAACTGGACGCCTTGGCTCCATTCTTCTTTTGTTCTTCCTTAAAGAGAGCGCAATTCTTCCTCCAATGCCCTATCTTGTTGCAATGGAAGCAAGTGCTCTCACTCTCTTTGAGTTTTGGTGCCTTGGGCTTGGATTGGGCCTGAGGTGCACTCCCAACTGACTTGGGTTTTCCCTTTCCCTTTTCCTTTCCCTTAGCTTGTCCCTTCTTAATTCCCTTTTGAACCATTAGTACGGGATTGGTCTTTCGAATGTTCTCCTCAGCATTCTTAAGCATCCCATGAAGCTCAGTGACTGACTTGTTCATAGCATGCATGTTATAATTCATCACAAATGGATCATAAGCAGCAGGCAATGATCCTAAGATCAAGTCAGTGGCCAATTCCTTTGGCACTTGTACCTCAAGCTTCTCAAGAGTATCAAGATACCCTTTCATCTTGAGTACATGGGTACTAACAGGAGTACCCTCTGCCTCTTGCAAGAAATTAAAGCCTTTGTTGTCACGAACCTCTCGTGACGAGCTTGTTCTTGGAACATCTCCTTGAGGTGCACCATGATCGCATAGGCCTCTTGGTCCATAAATTGCTTTTGCAATTCAGGCACCATAGTGGCTAGCATCAAACAGGTCACATCATTAGAGTCACTCTTCTTGGTCTCAAAAGTTTCCTTTTGAACCGCAGAGGCGTTCCTTCCTGGTTCTTCAGGCAAGGGTGCATCCAAAACATACGACTTCTTCTCTTGTTTAAGAACTATTCTTAAGTTTCGAGACCAGTCTATGAAATTGGTGCCATTTAATTTGTCCTTTTCAAGGACCGATCGCAATGAGAAATTGTTATTTGAAGATGCCATTTTCAATCTACAATAAAATTTAGCAAGATTAAATGAGGTCTTATTAATGATCCCACAAACCGAATTAATATCCCCATAAATAATTCGTGTTAGTGATTTAATGTGGGCCAAGATCCACTTTTCACAACAACTTATTAGTCAAGCTGAGCCTGTACACCTAATAAGTTAAGTTACTTAGGTAGGAAAAACTCCAATCATGTCTCGTACATGACTCTTGGATCAAATGGGCTAACATCAAACAATGTTATAGCACAAACCCATTTATAAGTTGCCTAGGTCCGAGCATCCCATTCCATGTTAAGTCCAACCTACATTCACAACCCATGCCTCACAAAGATAATCGGGCGCATCTAGGACTCCTAGTCTACGTGACCGATGATCGATGCCTTGACATGTTTCGAATTAGGAAGGCAACTTTGTGACTTACTATTTTTTAGGGATTCATTTTATTACGGCTTACATGGCATACGCTTTGTCATCCATACATAGCATGCATATATATATATATATATAATTGCATAAAGTAAAGCGTGACAAACATGGGCCCAAAAACCTACAACTAAGATTCTATACTATTACATAAGAATCTTCGAGTTGGGCTTCTCCACTTCGGTGGGCTTCGTCTTGATTTACAAAGTCTTCAAATAAATTCTATTCTAAGAAATAAATGAAACTTTTACAATAAAATATAATGGCACGCAGGCCATATTTAATTACAAAAACCCAGGGCCCATGAATGCACCATGCATATCCATTCATCACACCAAACAAGCAAATAAATATACATAGCATTCATGGATCAGACAAAGTCCAATTTTAATCAATTTAGCCAAGCCCATTAATGGAAATTGTGTACTTGAACCTTTAAGAGAAGACCCCGTGATGGGCCTGGGCCGAAGCCCAATGGACTAAATCCTCTTATTGAATAAGTTCTCTTAAAAGTCCAAAACACAAACTAGTTAGATTTGTGCCATAAATCAACTCTAGTATAATTTCCAATTTTGCCATTTTTAATTTTATGTCATACAGCCCATAAACATTAAAAATACATATAATATGTACCAACATGAATTAAACATAAAATCATGAAGAACATATATATATAATACCCGGCATTCATGCAAAACAAACAAACAACAAAAACTAGTTGTTTAATGCTTATGTAATGCCATGAAATGCACAAACATTTAAATCAATTTTATGAGTCATTTAAAAAACTAAATAAGTCCATAAACATTGATTTAATATTCTGTACCATTTAAATCTAAATGTGTTTTTTTACCATTTTAATCAAAACAAAGCAAACAATGTTGATTAAACATGTAACAAACACAAACTAGTCATTGTTTTAAGTGATTTTAAAATTAATCAATTAAATTGTCATGGACCAGAATTAAAACCAAATTTAAAATATGTCCAGACCTGATATTTAATCTTTAAAAATCACTTACAAACATGCCAAAATCAATTTTACATTTAATTTTGAAAACTAGTTGTTAAACTAGCAATTTACATGCCAACTAGCACCTAGTTTCATAATTAACATGTACCATCAGGTATAAATAATTAAATCCGACCATTACCAGCCCTAATAACATCTTAGGACAGTATATTAACATGTCATATTAATTATAATACCTATCTAATCAATTAAAATCGTTTTTACACCAAAACAATGCAAAAAACTCAAAACAGAAAATTTCAGATTTGCATGTTTTCAAAATAACGATTTTTAATTAATTTTTTCATGCATCTAAAGCACTAAAATAAGCATGTCTAGGCTCTGATACCACTGATGGAATTTGACATGGTATGATAATCATGATAGCACAGCGGAAAGACAAAAATTTTATCATGCATACCACGCAATCCATAAACTAGAATCGAAAACATGCAATTTTAGAGTTTTGAAACTTACAACTTTAGATGCACTTCAAGACTTGATTTTGATGATGACCAGCAACTAAGATGAATTTATTTACCTTAGATCTTCACCACCAATGCCAAAGGAACAGCCTTTATGCCACTCCTCTCTATGTTCACACACACTTGCAAAGATAGCTTAAAATCAAGAGTGCTAGCTCTATATTTGTGTATTAGGCAATGGAATTGTTTGAAAGACACAAGAACTCTTCTTGTTCTTTCTTCTTTTCTTTCTATCTTAGTCACCTTCCATGAGAGAATTAAGAGCCAAAGGAATCTCTACCAATCCCACTAATAGTCTCATGGCTAAAAGAGAGAAGAAGAATAAAAGTGGCACCCACCATTATTCCTTTAATTCATTTAATATATATCACTTACTTTAGTCATGTGTGAGTGCCTTAAATTAGGTAGCAATTTCAGCCACTAACACTTAATAATTAAGAGATATATATTTTAATTTAAATTCTATTAGAATTTAAATTCAAATGGCATCATTTAGCTAATCAAAACAAACTTACTTAACTAAGGTAATTAGTTGCCAAATTTAACTAGGATTCCTAGTTTAAACTTTGGTTACTTTAATTCCCTCTCAAGTATTATATTTTGATTAAATATAATTTAGGATTTAATACTCAATTAACTTAATTATACATAGATAATTAATCAATTGAAATTAAACCTAACACATGCCAGTAAATTTCTCTCATGACCAATTGTTAACAGTAAAAATCTGTTCACCCATTGCATGCATTAATTTGACTTTAAATAAAAGTCTAAATTAATTTCCAATACAATTTTAAGCCCAGTGCTTTATGTGCGATCCTATAGGTCCATTTAATGTTGGCAATGAATTAATAAATTAATTCAAAGGCTATATATATTCTCTAGCAAGATATTATAGCATTCCAAATTAAATGAAAATGCATATGGCATTTGGTGACCTAATGCAATTTCGCATAGTCCCTTACCCATAAATATCAGAATTAATATAAGGCATGGAACTAGTCATCCTTATATACATTAATTCATTTCTTGATATTCCAGTGACACTGAACTCTCAGATAAATAATGATTACTCATTATTTCATCTCGGTATGGCCATACACTTCTCAGTTCACTGATCAAGTGGCCGGTGATATTTTTCTCTCTTATCGAGAGGGGTAATCCCTTCACTTCTCTCATGCTCTCTAACATGAATCAGTGCATACCCAATCATACCCGTACTTGTCACTCTGTTACGAGCACGTTAGGTGTATGTCAAAGTACACAGTAATTCATAAAGAGTTTCATAGAGATTTCAGGTCTAAGAACTCCGATACAAAACTTGCATATGAGAAACACTTATGACTTGTACCATGTAGTGTTCTCATGAGCGGATCGAATCCAGATACCATGTTCTTTAACATGTATCTATGATCTCTGATTGACACTCTTGTCCTAATGATTCGTAAGACAGAACTCATAAGATCAGAGAGAGCATACTAGTCTTAATTCATTTGTTATTCCCATAACAATGACTGACTAGGGATATTTAGAATGATGTCTCATTTGTTTCAAGGTCTTACAATCCATGTGCCTCACACATGATAACTTAAACCGAAACGACATTCTTGGATAGTTTTATCAATTGATATGCACAGGAATACAAAAGATAAAACTAATGCCTCATTTTATTAATTTCAAGTGTTTCGTTACAATGCATTGGGGCTAGGGCTTACACTAACAGATATCCTTCTACATCATTCATCTTGGGATAAAAAAAGTTCCTCGGGAGATCATAACAAAGAAGCTGCTTGTTGTTTAGATGAAGGGCAAAGAAAAGATTGAGGCTAAAGATCCATCCAAGTCAGACTTGGAAGCTAGAGATGCATCTAATGCCACCATGATTGAAAATAATACTTTTATTGATATTATTTATGTGCTAAAACTTTTTTATGAGAACAATGGTTCCTTTTGTGATTATATTAATACGATGAACAATTTTGCTTACTTGTGTGTTTTTTTAATTTTAATATGTATAATCATGATCATGAGTCATTCATATTTGATATTAACTTAACAAACACATGTTTATTTAATATCAGAATAGGAGAAAACCTAAAATAATTTTTATTAACATCATATATAACTCCTGAAAAGAGAAACATTTTAAAAAATATGAAAAATTTTTTGCCTGGACCTATGAAAACATGGCAGGAATAGATCAAGAGATCGCTGAACATGTCATCCCAACCTATCTAGGTTATAAGCCAGTTAAGCAAAAGCTTAGGAGATTTAGGCTAGAATGGGCTAAAAAGGTTAAAGATGAGGTCAGAAAGAAAATATAGGCCAAGTTCCTAATGGAGGTTCAATACCCTACATGGTTGGCAAATGTAGTCCCTATAGTAAAGAAAAATGGAAGAGTTAAGGTATGTGTGAACTATAGGAATTTGAATAAAGCTTGCCCAAAGGATGACTTCCCCTTGCCTCACATAGGTATCTTGATAGATAGTGCAACCGTCTATGCCATGTATAGCTTTATGGATGGGTATGCGGGGTGTAATTAGATTTTGAAAAAGATAGTAGATTGGATCAAGATAGCCTTTATCACCAAATGAGGTACCTACGCCTATTGGTTCACACCTTTTAGGCTTAAAAATACAGGTGCTACTTATCAAAGGATAACAACTAGGATACTAGATGACTTGATCCATAAAGAAGTGGTGGTGTATATGGATGATATGATGATCAAGTTAGCTACCTGGGAGGCATTAGAGAAGTTCTTTTAAAGGATTGATAAGTATAATCTTCGCCTTAACCCAAAGAAGTGCATTATTGGGGTCACTTCGAGTAAGCTCTTAGGGCATGTAGTAAACCAGAAAGGTATAGAGGTAGATGTTGATAAAGTAGATGCTATTAAGGAGATACTTGTGCCTTAAAAGGAAAAAAAGGTTAAAGGATTTCGAGGTAGGATTCAGTACATAAGCAGGTTTATAGCCAAGTTGACTTTGATTTATGAATCGATATTCAAACTACTTAGAAAGGATCAATGAGTGGTTTGGAATGAAGATTGTTAAAAGGCATTCGAATTGCCTTCAAGCCAAGGTATAGCCACAGAGTAGGATCACCTTTAAGCTAAAGTATAACCATATAATAGAATTGTCTTTAAATTGGGGTATAGCCACAGAAGTGGAATCGCCTTCAAGCCAAGGTATAGCCACAGATTGGAATCACTTCAAGGTATATCCATAGAGTGGGATCACCTTCAAGTCAAGTTATAGCTACAGAGTGAGATCACCTTCAAGGCCATGTATAGCCATAGAGTGGAATCGCCTTTAGGTCGGGGTATAGCTACAGAAGTGGAATCGTCTTTAAGCCAAAGTATAGTCACAAAATGGGATCACCTCAAGGTATGGTCATATAGTGGAATCACCTCAAGGTGTAGCCATAGAGTGGGATTGGCCTTTAAGCCAAGGTATAGCCATAGAGTGGGATTACTTTCAAGTCCAGGTATAGCCACAGAGTGGAATCACTTTTAGGTCGGGTTATAGCCATAGAAGTGGAATTGCCTTTGGACCAAGAAATACACCACAGGATGGCATTAGATACCAATCAAGCCTTCTTGAAAAGCAAATAGGGAGATCACCTCATTAGGTAAGTGTAATGGCCTCAACAATGGGTCAGCTGTGAACAGTATTTCCTGATGATGAATAGTACTTTTCGGGTCCGAAAGTACATCCAAAAGGCAAAAATATTTTATTTGACCATCGAAAAATATTGATAATAGTGAGCTCGAGGTTGAAATTTAAAGTAAAACTGAGGTCAACTGAGTCTAAAAAGTCAAAGATATGAAAAAGATAATGAGTCAATTTTTCTAGTAGGAAAAGTATCTTAATTTTGTATAAATATTAAAAATAGTAAATGAACTCTGAAAATTATCAAATTTTACATGTCTACATGAATTTTTATGTAAAATATTTTGGTAATGAGAATTGAATTTTTCGGTGACACCTACAATTGTCGAATAGGACTGATAAGATTGAATCGGATCGATAAAGGACTCTGATTGAGCCAAAATTTATGTACTACCTATTTTTGATTTGATAAGAGTGATGGAATCATTTTTTAAGTGATTTGAAGGTGGAAAGTGAGAGAATTTTAATTGGTCCTTAAATGGCCTAAAATGGGCATTTGAACTTAATTGGGTTAAGCCCATTATTTAGGACCAACCCAAGGCCCATTACAGGGGTATAAGAGAGCTGAAATTTTGGAAAATCTTTAGATTTTTCCTAGCTCTCCTCTCCTTTTTTAAGTGGTCGAACCTTACTACTTCCTTCTCTCTTTTTAATTTGCTTCAAATCCACTCTAAATTTCCCTTAGATCCCAACTTAGGATTTGAAGTTCCATCTCTCTAGATCACTAAAGTAGTCTCTATTGGCTGATTTGAGCAAAGGAAGTGGAGAAATCAAGTTAGGAAAAGAAAAGGATATAAGGTAAACTTTAAGGAATTAGTTGATTTAATTGATTCTTTAATTTTTTCTCATAGATTTTGAGGTGTAGAGTTCAGATATGAGCTCAATTTTTGCATTAGAGGTCAAAATATAAGTATTTCTAACCTTGTTTGGCTGGCCATGGTAGGTGAGGAAGAAGCGAAAAGATTGGCAAAGGATAAAAGCAAGGAAAAGAAGGTTTAGGCTTCCTAAAGCAAGGAAAAATTGTAAGTGACTAAGAAATCTTTACATTTTCTATGATTTTGAATTAAATTCCTTTATGTAATTAGGGTAAAAATTGTTAAATTATTTAAATGTTGCAATTAGTGTGGGAAAAATGAAATTAAACCATATAAAAGACAAATTGAATGTTAAAAGTGAAGAATAAAAACTTTTAGGGAGATGTGCTATAGATGGCCAAAATATTCTCGAAGGAAAATTGATGGAATTTTGCATGTAATAAATAAATAATAGTGCAAATTCACTCTAAATATAATAATTAATGCCTATGAATTTTTAAAGAATTTTTAAAATTAGTTTGAGAATTTTTAAGTTTAATTAATGTGTATGTATATAGTAAAATTTATGAATTATTGTGAAATAATTCATAAAATAAGAGAAAAATGGTAGTAAATGTAAAATAATGCATATATGAATTTTTATAGAATTTATTGGAATTATTAGAATATTTTTGAGAAATAAAAGTGAATATGTATAGTAGGAAATATTGAATTATTAGTTGAATAAGTAAAGAAAAATGTAAATATTGGTGAATTAATATGAAATTAATTCACATTCCCTGGACAAAATGAAATGAAAAGTCAACCCATAAAATTTTTTAGAATTAAAAAATGTAATAAAATAATTGTAACTGTGCCCTTAAAAATAGTCTGGCAGTAAAAACTAGTTCAGGATATAATTGGCTAGCCATAGGAACACCTTTATCGTGGTGCAAGTCATGACAACTTGCTTTGCTATGGGTAGGGTCTCTGATCTCCATAGCTTTAGTGTAAAGTGAAAGTGTAAAGTGCAGTGCAGTGCTCTATAAGAAATGATTCCTTCTATTAGTGGTGGCCTATGGGATCCATGTTTCGTGTATCCGGTTTGAGGTTTTTTGCCGGATCTGTACTAGGGGCATAATGTAAGTAAAATGCTAAAAATGTGAAAAGATAATGAGTAATGACAACTAAAAGAGAAAAAAGACTAAAGTGAAAGAAAATGAAAATTTAGGGGCAAAATAGTAATTTTTTCCAAAAGTATAGAAATTAAGTAAATTAATTAAGAACTGCTTAATTAAGGATAAAATAGTCAATTAATGATTAAATTGCTTAAAATGAAATTTTATAGTCAACAGGGATTAAAATATAATTTTACTCAAAAATATCAAAATAAGTATATATTAATGTAAAATACCACAATTATTAGCTTAAAGACCAAAAATAAGCTTAATGAGGGCAAATTGGTAATTTCGCAATAAAAAGGGCAAATGTGAACAAAATTAAAAGTTTTGAGCTAAATTGAAAGTTTAGTAAAGGATTAGCATAAAATGAATAATAATATGATACAACTATATTGATGTTAAAAAAAATAAAAGTTATTGATTTTGCAAAACTTTGGCTTTGAAAAGGTTAGCATGATGATTATATATTATTTAATCAAATTAGATGACTTGTAGGAAATGTATCAATTATTAGTCACCACTAGGCATATTTAGTGCTCAGAGTGTAGTTGTTACTGCGTGCAGGTATTCAGGAGCGGGAGCGAAACTTTTTTTAGATGTTTTGTTATTAATATTTTGGCATGTATATAAAGTTAATATTTTGCATATGTAATAAGTGAGCAGGAAATTGTATTAGTGAAGGATTATGATGGATAAATTATGTTTTGATATATGTATGGTATGGAAATGGATGAATGTGATTGGTATAATATCATTATTGTGCCTCTAAGAGGCTGTGTGAATTATCTGTTTTTCAGGAGGCTAGTACCTTGTATAGCGGTTATATTGAAAAAATTTTATTAAATGTATAATGAATTGGATAGTTATAGGTCGACGACGAACCTTTATCGAATTACTGAACTTAAGTTATAACCTAAGAGTTTTAAAGTAAGAAAAATAAGTTATAAAAAATATAGTAGAAGAGAAAAAAATTTATGGCCTACGACGTACTGAAACAGTGATAGATGTGATAAGGGTGTTACATTTAGTGGTATCAGAGCCTTAGTTTATATGGTTCTAAGATTGGAGTGGGTATTAATATTTGATTTAAATATATACATATATACATGCCCATTGTTATTTTGAGAAGATGTTTTGGAATTAATGTATTCTTGCTTCCTTCTGTTTTATAATGACAAGATGTCTGGAGAGCAAAGCCGTGAGGTTGGAGATGATAGGAGTGAGGCCTTCAGTAATGTTGGGCAACAAGAGGTCCTATAACAGTAGGCACCTCCACCAGTAGCGCCTCCTTCACCTTCTTCTCCTCAGCTAGACTTCCTCAATCTGATGTCAGATTATATTCAGCAACAACTTCAGACTGCCCAGGCTTAGGTACAACCATCAGTAGTACAGATTCAGCCACCTGCTCCATTTAGAAGAAAACCTATCCTGGAGCAGCTGAAAAGACTTGGTGCTGAAGACTTTTCTGGACGTGACCCTTTGACACCAGCAGCTGCAGAGGATTGGTTATACAAGATAAAGAGGTTATTTGAGATTACACATAGTTTCTTGGAGGAGAAGTTTGGGGGTATAGTTGCTTTGCTTCATGGACCCATATTTATATGGTGGGATTCAGTCAAGAGGCATACTCCAGTAGACCGTTTGACCTGGGAGTTCTTTATTGAGCAGTTTGAGAAGAAATACATCGAGTCTGAGTATAAGATTGCTATGCATGATGCTTTCTAGAGATTGAGATAGGAAAACTGTACAGTGACAGAGTGATAGAGAATTGAGCGCCTGAGCACCTATCTGGATGAGGGCCAACCCACAGAAGAGAGGTTATGTCAGTGGTTTGAGAGAGGATTACACACTGAGCTGAGGTAGATTATTGGGGCTCAGCATTATCCTAATTTACGATCTATGATTGAAGTGGCTATCAAATTGGAAGCCACACAAGCCAAGCAAACTGAGAGACAGTCTCGATTTCAACAAAAATGGAAGCAGGGAAAGAGCAGTGGAAAGATAGGACATGGCAAGAAGCAGAAGGGTCAGCAAACACCTCAGGGCCACCCACTAGCAGGTCGGGGATAGGGTAGTGCCTCCCGTGGTAAGTACACTACTACTACAACTTCTAGTACACCCTGAGGCAGAGATGGTGGGTCAGCAGTACAGTGTGATCATTGTGGCAGGACACACCTTGGGAAGTGCAGGTTTTTGATAGGAGCTTGCTTTAAATATAGATCTAGAGACCACCAGATCAGAGACTTTTCTATGCTACAGACTGCTTCAGCCACTCCACCAACCTTTGGTACAGGATCATCTGCACCACGAGGGAGTGGTAGGGAGCCGCCCCTAATACTTCATCCTCCAGACTAGTTGGTCAGTCATCGTAGGGATAGAGACGAACAGCAGGATAAACTTATACTGTCAGGGGCTGAGAAGAGAAGGATGCTTTCGATGTGATAGTGGGTAAGTTTTTTCTGTTATCTGATTATGTATATGCACTAATTGACCTTGGTTCCACACACTCCTACATTAGCACAGAACTGACATGGGGTAAAGAGATGAAAGAGACATGCTTGGATCAGGATATCTTGGTGAGTAATCCTTTGGGACATAGTGTGGTAGTAAATAAGATTTATAGACAATATCCTATCAGCTTCTAGGGATATGTATTCCTAACGAATCTTATTAAATTACCTTTTTGCAAGTTTGACTTGATTCTAGGGATGGATTGATTATCCGGCCACCAAGCGACTATTGATTGCAGAAGAAAAAGAGTTACCTTACAGTTTCAGAATGGTGATGAGATCACAATTATGGGTGTGAGATCTAATTTTCTATCTGATATGATATCAGCTACTGTAGCAAAAAAAAAATTGATTAGAAAAGGTTGTGAAGTTATGTGTGCTATGCAGTAGAGGCAAAGAAAGATTGTCTATAGGTGTCAGATGTGCCTACGTTAGGGAGTTCCAGGATGTGTTTCCCGATGAGCTACTAGGCTTACCACGTGCCAAAGAGGTAGAATTCTCCATTGATGTCACTCTTGGTACTGCTTCAATTTTTATTGCTCCATATAGAATGGCACCTACAGAGTTAAAAGAATTAAAGATTAAGCTTCAGGAGTTGCTCGACAAGGGATTTATTAGACCCAACACTTCTTTTTAGGGAGCACCTAACCTATTTGTAAAGAAAAAATAAGGGACTCTTCGATTGTGCATCGATTACAGGCAACTAAATAAAGTGACTGTAAAGAACAAATATCCTTTCCCTCGTATTGAAGATTTATTTGATCAGCTTAAGGGAGCGGGTGTCTTTTCCAAAATTAATTTGAGGTCGGGTTACTATAAGATGAGGGTAAAGGAAGCTGATGTGCCCAATACTATTTTTCCTACCAGGAATGGCCATTATGAGTTTTTGGTCATGCCATTTGGGCTTACAAATGCATCAGTAGCTTTCATGGACTTAATGAATAGAGTCTTCCACCCATATTTAGATCATTTCGTGGTGGTCTTCATCGATGACATCCTGGTGTATTCCAAGACACCAGAAGATCTTCACATACACTTAAGGATTGTGTTGCAAACTTTGAAAGAAAAGTAGTTGTACGCCAAATTCAGCAAATGTGACTTTTGATTGAATAAGGTATCTTTTTGGGGGCATGTCATTTATGCAGAAGGCATTAAAGTAGATAATTCAATGATTGATGCAATACTTCAGTGGAAGCCACCCAAGAATGTGATTAAAGTGCAAAGTTTTCTGGGTTTGGCTAGGTACTATAGGAGATTCATCAAGGGCTTTTCCACCATTGCAGTTCCTATGACACGACTGCTATAGAAGAATGTTAAATTTGTGTGGACTGACAGGTGCCAATAATGTTTTGAGAAGCTTAAAACCATGTTGATAGAAGCTCCTATCCTTATTCAACCTGAGTTAGGCAAGGACTTTTTGATCTACAGTGATGCCTCTAGAAATGGTTTAGGCTGCATTCTGATACAAGAAGGCAAGGTGATTGCTTATGCCTCCTAACAACTCAAAACTCATGAGAAAAACTATCTTACTCATGATTTAGAGTTTGTAGCTATTATTTTTGTATTAAAGATTTGGAGGTATTACTTGTATGGAGAGAAATGTTACATCTATTCGGATCACAAGAGTTTGAAATATTTACTTACCTAGAAAGAACTTGACCTCAGACAAAGACGCTGGTTGGAGTTGATTAAAAATTATGATTGTTATATCGACTACCATCCAGGAAAGGCTAATTTAGTAGTTGATGCACTTAGCAGGATTTATGTCAGGTAATGTTAATGTTTTTGAGTAAATATGTATAAAATATTGATAAGTGTAAATGATTAATAGCAATTTTTGTAGCTCTTCGAGTAATGAATACCAGTTTGAGTTTGTCAGCAGATGGAGCTGTAATAGTTGAACTACGAGTTAAACCAGACTTTGTGCATCAAGTGAAAGTGGTTCAGAAAAAAGATGATAGACTAATGGCTATTGTAAACAAGCTTCAGCATAGTAGTGAAAGTGAATACTCATTGTCTTATGATGGAAGTCTCTGTTACAAAGGAAGACTTTGTGTTCCCGCTCAGGAAGAACTGAAGAACAATATTTTGATAGAAGTACACCATAGTAGCTATGCCATACACCTTGGAAGTAATAAGATGTACCAAGATTTAAACGCCTACTATTGGTGGCCAGGCATGAAACATGATGTGACTGAATTTGTAAGTAAATATCTGACATGTCAGCAGGTGACAGCAGAGTATCAGATTCCTTCGAGACTACTTCATCCTCTTGTTATACCAGAGTGGAAATGGGATGAGGTGACCATAGATTTTGTGATTGGTTTACCTGTGACTCAGAAGAAGCATAATGCTATATGGGTAATCGTTGACCACCTCACCAAATCAGCTCTTTTATTGCCAATACGGATGGATTATTCTTTGACCAGGCTGGCAGAGATTTATATCAGTAAGGTGGTTGGATTACATGGAGTGCCTACATCTATTGTGCCTGGCAGGGATCCCAGATTTACTTTCCATTTTTGGAAGAGCTTTCAGGATGCTCTGGATATTAGACTTCGCCTTAGCATAGCATTCTACCCTCAAACTGATGGCCAGTTAGAGCGGGTGATTCAGATACTGGAAGATATGCTTGGATGTTATGTTCTTGAGTTTGGCAATAATTGAGAAAAACAATTGCCCTTGGCCGAGTTTACATATAATAATAGCTACCAATCCAGTCTAAAAATGGCTATTTCTGAAGCATTGTATGGTAGGAAGTGCAGAACTCCCCTGTGCTGGACTAAATTAAATGAGAGGAAGCTTTTGGGTTCAAATTTGATTTATGACTCTAAAGAAAAGATCCAGATCATTAAAAGCAGATTGAAAAAAGCTATGAATCATCAGAAGTCATATGCATATCTGAAGAGAAGAGATGTCGAGTTTCAGGTCGAAGATAAGATTTGTTTGAAGGTATCTCTGTGAAAGAAAGTTCTGATATTTGGCAAGAAGGGCAAGTTGAGCCCTATATTCATCGGTCCATATGAGAAACTTCAGCAAGTGGGTCTCGTAGCCTACAGGTTAAAGATGCCATATGCTTTGGAGAAGATACATGATGTTTTTGATGTGTCTATGCTCCGTAGATACAGGTTTGATCCTAGCCACGTGATAGTGCCAAATGAGATTTAGGTTCAGACTGACATGAGTTATGAAGAAAATCCGATGAAGATCTTGGCTAGGGAAATCTGATAGCTCAGGAACAAGGAGATTTCATTGGTGAAGGTCTTGTAGCATCACCATAATGTCGAGGAGGCGACATAAGAACCTGAAACAACGATGAGACACAAGTATCCTCTACTCTTCAGTTTAGGTAAATTTTGAGGACGAAATTTCTTTTAGTAGGGGAAAATGTAATGGTCTCAACAATGGGTCAACTGTGAACAGTACTTTTCGATGGTGAATAGTACTTTTCGGGCCCGAAAGTACACTCAAAAGATAAAAATATTTTATTAGACCATCGAAAAGTATTAGTCATTGTGAGCCCGGAGTTGAAATTTTAAGTAAAACTGAGGTCAAATGGATCTTGAAAAGTCAAAGATATGAAAAAGATAGCGAGCCAATTTCCCTGGTAGGGAATGTGACTTAATTTTGTATAAATTATTAAAAATAATAAATGAACTTTAAAAATTACCAGATTTTGCATTTTTATATGAATTTTTATTTAGAATATTTTGGTAATGAGAATTGAATTTTTTGGTGACACCTGCAGTTGTCGAATCGGATCGATAAGTTTGAATCGGACCAATAACGGACTTTGATTAAGCCAAAAATTTGTGTACTACCTATTTTTGATATGATAAGAATGATGGAATCATTTTTGGAGTGATTTTAAGGTAGGAAGTAAGAGAATTTTAATTGGACCTTAAATGGCCTAAAATGGGCCTTTAAACTTAATTGGGTTAAGCCCATTATTTAGGCCTAATCCTAGGCCCATTAAAGGGGTATAAGAGAGTTAAAAAATCTGGAAAATCTCTAAATTTTTTTTAGCTTTCCTCTCCTCCTTTAAGTGGCCGAACTTTACTCCCTCATTTTCTCTCTTTAATTTGCTTCAAATCCACTCCAAATTTTCCTTAAATCCCACCATAAGATTTGAAGTTCCATCTTTTTATATCACCAAGGTAGTCTCTATTGGATGATTTGAGCAAAGGAAGTGGAGAAATTAAGTTAGGAAAAAAATGGTATAAGGTAAACTTTAAGGGATTGGTTTATTTAATTGATTCTTTAATGTTCTATCATAGATGTTGAGGATTAGAGTTCATATATGAGCTCAATTTTTACATTAGAGGTAAAAAAATAAGGATTTCTAACCTTGTTTGGCCGGCCATGGTAGGTGAGGACGAAGGAGAAAGATTAACACGGGATAAAGGCAAGGAAAAGGAGGTTTAGGCTTCCTAAAGCAAGGAAAAATTATAAATGACTAAAAAATCTTTACATTTTCTATGATTTTGAATTAAATTCTTTTATGTAATTAGGATAAAAATTGTTAAATTGTTTAAATGTTGCAATTAGTGTGGGGAAAATGAAATTAAACCATATAAAAGACTAATTGAATGTTAAAAGTGAAGAAGAAAAATTTATAGGGAGATGTACTATAGGTGGCCGAATATTCTCTAAGGGAAATTGATGGAATTTTGTATGTAATAAATAAATAATTGTGCAAATTCACTCTAAATATAATAATTAGTACCTATGAATTTTTAAAAAAAATTTAGAATTAATTTGAGAATTTTTAAGTTTAATTAACATGTATGTATATAGTAAAATTTATGAATTTTTGTGAAACAATTCATAAAATATGAGAAAAATGGTAGTAAATGTAAAATAATGCATATATGAATTTTTTGGCCAAATTGTAGGTTTTCTCCATTTTTAGGCTTGTACGGCCTTGCATAAGGAGGGTATTGCCTTTTTAGGTAAGTGTCCTTAGGCAATTAAGATGCACGCTCGTGCACTCCTAACAGTACGAATGTATAGCCTAAAAGTGAATAGAATCTTCAGAAGCAAGTCGGCGGATGGTTGACTTGTGGGAATGCACACTCGTGCATAGTCTTTTGTACACTCGTGCACTATTCCTTATATAAGGAATTGATCGGTTGATTTCAAAGAGGTTGGAAAATCTTGATTTCAAAAGGTATTATCATAGTCGTAAAGGGTCTAGAAGGTTTTCAGGTGCAAAAAAGGTCATTTTGGCATTTAATTTTATACTTTTCAACTACTTTTGACTATCTCAGCACAAAAAGGGTTCGCAAATATGACATACGATAGTCTTTTCTCCTCAATCTAATTTTTTAGAGTATAAAATTTATATATTCATCATTTCAAATATTATAAATTTTATTTGTTGATTTATTTGCTATATTTTTATTATATGTTGGTTTATGCTTAGATTTAGGTTGTGAAACCCTTCTCAAAAGGTATATTGCTATGTGGTAGTGATTATTAAGTTATCCTTGTAAAAATCTTTTATTATCGTTTTGTTTGCGTTTTTTCTAAAAATCTAATTAGAAGTTATTTTTTCTTTTATTTAATATCTCTTATTTCTGCTCCCTTTTAGATCTATTATTGAGAAGGATTTTATTTTAAAAAGGAAAGAAAACTAGACTATACCAGGTTAATACGACCGTGCATCACCTGGTATACACCCACGCATCATGTAATGTACGGGCTGAAATAGGTTTCTCATTTTTTTAAATAAAAGAGTCGATCGTATGTCATTTAATGCATGCCAATGCATATTTGACATACGCACTAGATTCTTGTAATTTATATTATTTTTATTTATCTTCTTTCATCATTTTTATTTCTTTTCTTATTATTGTTATTGTTATTATTACTATTATTGTTATGATTATTATTGCCAATGACCCTCTTGTGAACATGATCGAGCGAGAGCTACAAGTAAGTTCCTAATCTATATTCTTTTTATTATAAAAAGGTTTTTTTGACCTTAAACAGAAAATGGCATAAAAATATTTATAATAAAAATTTGGATATTTCTTTAATAAAATCGAACCAATTTTCACATTTTTGCCTAAAAAACTCATGTGTAAAAATTATCCTTTAATAATATAAATGATTCTTGTATATAATTAAATAACACAAGGCATTCTCTAAATAAAACTTGGACTATCATGTCCCTATATTCAAACCATCATAATGAAATGCTTCTTTATAATCCATATGTGAGGGCCAAAATCCTCATCTAAAAGGCTACAAAGAATTGCACAATTTATAGATGTCTTTACCGCTTCTTCTATGCCATGATGTATCACTTTCTTATGTGATTAGGTGCGCTTTTAATTTTTATTAATTTCTCTAATCTTGTATGAAAGAAAAGGGATAACACAATCAGTTTGAAGGCTATTATGTCACATTTATCAAAAGTAAAAATGAGAGCGAAGTTTCGAACTATACCTAGGTTTTTGGCCTTATGAGATCAAAACACCCCCTTTCCATTATTTTATTGGATGGCGACTCCTTACTATCAGCCTTGTGGTACCCAACGAGATACTTTTCGGCTATCGATTGTTAGTGATGAGATAGGAACATCTAGATGTATTGTCATATGTCTTACGAGGCTTGAGATTTGGCAAGTCAAGTTGCATCTCTTTCTTATCGTAAAGTGATTGATCAATCTGGATATAGGAACCTTAACCTGGTTGGACCTTAAAATTGGGGCTAGACTGTTAAAGGTCAGAGGTTTCCCCTCTTTAAGCTCGACGATCCCTTGGTTTCGAGGGTGAAATCATGTTTTCGAGATTGAGTGCACATCATAACTATCTTAATAAGAAGTATCTTTCATATGAAGCTAAGTATATAGAAGTTAAGAATATTTATCTGGTGTTTTTAGGGACTTAATTAAAGAAAAAGCAAAAAACTTGAAGGACTTAATGAAACTTTTGCTGTGTGAAGGTTTTATAAGAGAAGAGTTTTTGATCGATGAGTATAGAAGGTAGTCACTCTGTGGAGTGGCTTTTGATACAAAGTACACGGTAGAGTGAAAAATCACTCTACTGAGCAGGGACACTTCAACTAAGCTTAATGATCGTTTGGAATTTGACTTTGTCGATTCTATTAATCCTGTTTGTGATTGGATTCTCTTCTTTACTAAATAGGAAGTCTTTTACTATAGTTAAAAGTCCTATAGAATAGGAAGTTGAAGGCTGTTTAACTTATTTTCAAGCTATAAAAAGGAAAGGAAAACACTAAGTTAGGGAAGCTTTTTATTTTTACATAATTCTTAGTCGTTGTTTTAGTTTTTCACTTAGAATTCGGAGGCTAGGATTGAATAATTCTGAGGAAACTTTAAGAACATCTGAAGGGTCTTATGTGTATTGTTCTTTTATCTTATTTTTATTAAGTTTTATGGTAATGAGTGAGTAGACCTTTTCTTTTGCTGAGGGAACTTGAACCCTTATATTTCTTTATGTAATGACTTAGTTTGTTCTTTAATTAAATGCAGTTTGATTATTTCTTAATTCCTTAACAAAAATCCTTGTCTTGAGTTATATTTATGTTGGTTGTTGATTTGTTGAGAAATGCTTAACAATCAACTATAATTTTGGCTTAAGGTATGCATGTTCTTAGTTTAGCTCGTTTAATTTGATGCATGATTATTTTCTAAAAAACGTGGTAAGCATGTGTTGAGTTTAGGTGAATTAAGGCTATGAAGAGGTGAATTAAGAATGAATTGAAGTAAGATTTCTTGAGAAAGGGTCTAATTGATATTTAGGAGCTCATAAACTGGATTTTTATGTTGAGTATTAAATTATTCTAAGTAAGGGAATTTGATACTTAGAAAGATATTATGATAAGTTATCTGAATATATTACCAGTTTTTCATAATCAACTGTATTATCTTTAACTAAGTTATATGCATGAGAAATTGAGTTGGATAGTCCTTCAGTAAAAGTCATGTTATCATTTGAATTTTCTTTATTGTTATTATTTGCTTTGTTTTGAATTCAGTTTTAGATGCTTAAGTTTATGGTTAATTGCATCGGTTTTATTTCTTTAGTTGTTTAAGTTTTTATTTTAAGTTTAGTCTACTCTTCATTATCAAACTTTGGGATTCTTTCTTTCTTTCCACACAAGTGTTCGTTTTAAGAATCTGGAATTCATTGCACCTGCATAATTCCCTTGGATTCAATATTTAGGGTCTTAATCTATATTTTCCTATATTACTAGCTGATCTAATATACTTGCTAGATACCGGTCAAGTTTTATACGCTGTTGCCAAGGAACATTGGCATTTGTTTAATTGTTTTAGATTTTTAAAGTGGATTTTATGTGTTCTTTCTCTTTTTTCTTTATCTATTTTCTAATTTTCTTCTTTTATTTCACAGTTGTCAATAGTTTATGGTAAGAGGCGATCCAATTTTACCTAGTGACCCTGAAATGGAAATGACATTTCATAGGATTAGGAGACTACAAGACACCATGAATAATCAAGGGATAAGGGTAGATCCATCTCTTAGCATATATGACATACCTTGTAATAACCCACCTATAAATGATCCACCCCCACCTAGGATAGAAGAGCAAAATGTGCCTTATCAAGCTCAAAGGAATGGATTTAGACCTAGAACCATTAAAGACTAAGTTATTCCTAGGTGGAATGAAGAATATAGGACCATTAGGATACTTTATCATCAATATTTTAAGATAAAACCCTCTACCATTACAATGGTACAAAGGAATCAATTTTTGAATTCGAAAATAGAGGATTCCGCTCAACACTTAAATATGTTCTTAGAAATTAATGACACGGTACAAATCCTAAATGTATCAATAGATGCTATTAGACTTAAGTTATTCCCTTTTACCCATATTTTTAAGCAAGGAATTGGTTGCAACTGCTACCAAGTCAATCTATTTACTCATGGCAATAAATGCAAGAGAAGTTTTTTGTGTAAATTCTTCCCATCTACCAAAACAGCCCTCATTAGGAAAAATATTAATGAATTTCAGTTATTTTATGAGAAGCCATTCCATGAGGCTTGGAAAAGATTTAGGAGACTTTTGAAAAGTTGCCCACACTATGAATTTGCTATATATCAATTAAAACATATCTTTTATGCAGGGATGAATCAAGCTACGAGGTCCCTACTAGATGCAGCATCATATGAGAGCTTTATGAATCAAATTTTCAAAGAAGAGTTCTTATTTCTTGATGAGATGGCGTCTAATAATGCTCAATGGACAAGCTCAAGAACCATACAAAAGAAGCAAGGAGTATATAATGTGGATGAAATAACTATGCTTAAGGCACAAATGAAATTGATGAGAAAAGAGTATTTAAAGGAAATAAATGAGCTTAAGGCTCAAAATGTATCAATGTTATCTAATAGGTGTGATATTTATGCAGAAAATCAAGGAGCAATGGGAATTAAGAATGGGAAAAGTTTGGTAAAGGAAGTATATGCTTTAAATCCCTATAGCAATACCTACAATTCGGGGTGGAGAAATCATCCTAACCTCGTATGGAGAGAAGGGAACCAAACATTTACATCTAACCCTCAATTTAGGGCTCTCTTTAACCAAAACTTAGCTTTCATAACAATAACCATCCTCCATACCCAAATCAAGCATAACCACATTATCAAACTATATACCAATCACAACCTTATCAAGCACCAGAATTTTGAAAGCCTCAACCCTTATAAGAGAAGAAATCTAATATAAAAGAAATTATTGCTAGTTTTATGGCCTCCTAAAATTTAATATTAGCTAATCAAGACATTAGGTGAAAATCTCAAGATATTTGGATGAGAAACCAAGAGACATCCATTAGGAACCTGAAAAACTAAATGGGATAACTTGCTAATTCTTTATCCAATAGAACCCAAGGTACTTTTTCATCTAATGTAAATCATAATTCAAAGGAGAAAGCCAAGACAATTACTTTGCAAAATGTGAAAGAGGTACAAGAAGCTGAACTGGTAATTATTCTTCGAAAGTGGTAGAACCACCAACGGAGGTAAGTGTTTCTAATTCTAAAATTATTGATGAGGTATCATCTATTGGTGAGAAATGTATAGGCAAGGAACAATTAGTTTCTACTGTGCTTGATTAATTTTCAATTACCTATTCCATCTCTAGCGAGGAAAGAAAAGAATAATGAACAATTATCTAGATTTTAGACATGTTTAAAAAATTGCATGTAAATTTATCATTTACTGAAGTTTTGTTACGTATGCCTAAATATGTTAAATTTATGAAAGAGTTATGTTCTAATAAGAAAAATCTAGAGGGTATAGGTACGGTTCAATTATCTGAAAATTGTAGTGCCATTGTAATGAATAAAATTTTTAAAAAATTAGAGGATCCTGATAGTTTTACATGTCCTTATGAATTAGGAAAAAATTTTATTTGACATACTTTATGTTATTTAGGTGCTAACATTAATTTAGTGCTTTATTTAATTTGCAGAAAATTAAATTTTGGGGATATTAAGGAGACCCGAATGACACTGCAGTTGGCAGATAATTCTGTAAAGAGGCCTAAAGGTATTATTGAGGATTTATTGGTAAAAGTAAGAAATTTAATATTTTCGATTGACTTTGTGGTAATGGATATGGAGGAGGATCGTAAAGTACTATTGATAGTAGGATGATCATTCTTGAACATAGCAAAAAGCATTGATAGACGTACACGAGCAAATGGTTGCTTTAAGGTTTAATGAGGAGGAAATGGTTTTTAATATGAATAAGGTGATAAAGCATCCTTCTTATGACTTTGAAGAAACTATTTGCTTTATAGATAGTGTTTAAGAGTGTGTAAAAGAAAAGCAGGAGAAAATTCTATTAAACAATAAGCTTTAAGATTGCTTGATGCATTCAAGAAATAAGGAGGAAATGGAAAAGCAAGAGAAAAAGCTGATATAGGAACTAGAAAAAGAGCATAATGAAGGAATACATGAGGATGAACAATACCCTCCTAAGAAAGAAAATAACTCTGAACTCAAAACTCTTCCTTCACATTTAAAATATGTATTTTTAGAGGAAAATATAAAATCAGTAATTATTTCTTTATTTTTGACAGGGTTGGAAGAAGATATGTTAGTAGAGGTCTTGAAAAAGCACGAAGAAGCTTTAGAATGGAAAACTTTAGATTTAAAGGGAATTAGTCCCAATTACTATACACATCGAATAACAATGGAAATGGACTTTAAGCCGGTAGTGCAATCCCAATGGAGACTTAACCCGGCTATGCAAGAAGTGGTGAAAAATGAGGTATTAAAACTACTTGATGTAGGTATAATCTATCCCATTTCTAATAGTAATTGGGTAAGTCCTGTACAATGTGTACCTAAAAAGGGGGGTATGACTGTGGTAACTAATGAAAATAATGAACTAATCCCAACATGAACAGTAATGGGATGGAGAGTGTGTATTGATTATAGGAGGTTAAATAGTACAACTAAAAAAGATCATTTTTCTTTACATTTTATTGATAAAATGTTAGAGAGATTAGCTGGAAATAGGTTTTACTATTGTTTTAGATGGTTATTCATGATATATACAAATTTTTATAGCCCCAAAAGATCAAGAAAAGACTACATTTACATGCCCTTATGGCACTTTTACCTATAAAAGAATGCCTTTCGGTCTTTGTAATGTCCCAACTACTTTTCAAAGATGCATGATGACCATATTTCATGATTTTATTTAATAATTCATGGAGATTTTCATGGATGATTTTACTTTATATGGTTGTGATTTTGATTTATGTTTGTCTAATCTAGCATTAGTTTTAGAAAGGTGTGAGGAAACTAACTTGGTCCTAAATTGGGAATAATATCATTTTGTGGTGAGGGAAGGCAACATTTTAGGGCATAAAATCTCTAAAAATGGAATTGAGATTGATAAAGAAAAAGTAGAGGTAATTGCAAAATTGCCTCCTCCTACGAATGTTAAAGGAATTAGAAGTTTCCTTGGTCATGCCTGATTTTATCGTCAGTTTATAAGAATTTTTCTAAAATAGCTAAACCACTTTCTAATTTACTACTTAAAGATGCTACATTTAACTTTAATGCTGAGTGTTTGCAGGCTTTTAATCAATTAAAGCACAAGTTAATTACAGCACCTGTCATAGCATCATCAGACTAGAACTTGCCTTTTGAAATCATATGTGATGCTGGTAACTTTACAATAGGAGTATTTTTAGGATAAAGAAAGGAGAAATTCTTTCACACCATTTATTATTCCATTCACACAATCATAGGAGCTTAAGTGAATTACACCACCATGGAGAAGGTGTTTTTGGCAATAGTGTTTAGCTTTGAAAAATTTAGGTCATATCTCCTTGTTACTAAAGTAACAATGTGGTCGGACACGCAGTGCTTCGACATCTCTTTGCTAAAAAGGACTTCAAAGCAAGGCTGATTAGATGAATTTTGTTACTTCAGGAATTTAATATGGAGATAAAAGACAAAAAAGAGGCTAAAAATTTTGTAGCTGACCAACTATCTAGATTGGATCATGCTCGTATAGAAAAGGGAGAAATTTCTGACTTATTTCCCGATGAACGTATCTATGCTATTTATTCTTGTAATAAATATATTTTTATTAAGGTGTATTTAATATGTTTTTATGTTAGTTTTATGTTAATTTAATTGCTTTGTTGTTTAATTTCTTTAATTGAGGTTTTAATTATTTAATTATATATTTTGGACTTTTTAGGGACCTAATTGAAGAAAAAGAAGAAAACTTGAAGGACTTAAGTGAAACTTTGGTTGTGGAAAGATTTTATAAGAGAATAATTTTTGATCGATGAGTATAGAAGGTAGTCACTCCGTGGAGTGGCTTTTGATATAAAGTACACAGTTGAGTGAAAAATCACTCTACCAAGCAAGGATAATTCAACTAAGCTTAACCGGTCATTTGGAATTTCACTCTGCCAATTCTATTAATCCTGATTGCGATTGGATTCTCTTCTTTACTAAATAGGAAGTTTTCTGCTGTAGTTAAAAGTCTTACAGAATGGGAAGTTAAAGGTTGTTTAACTTATTATTTTCATGCTATAAAAGGGAGAGGAAAACACTAAGTTAGGGGAGCTTTTTATTTTTACGTAATTCTTAGTCGTTGTTTTAGTTTTTCACTTAAAATTCGGAGGCTAGGATTAAAGAATTCTGAGGTAATTTTAAGATTAGCTGAAAGATTTTATGTGTATCATTCTTTTATCTTATTTTTATTAAGTTTTATGACAATGAACTTGTAAGAGATATATAAGAGCTGATTTTCTAAAGAGAATTCCAGAAAAATCTTCAGCTCTTTCCTTTACTATCAATAACCACTTTTTCTCTATTTCTCCCTTTGATTTCTCTTTAATTCGCTTTAAATCTTCCATAAATCCCAACATAAAAATTGAAGTTCCATTCCTCTAAATCACCTTAGTGGCCTCAATCAAGTGATATAGTAAAGAAAGCCAAGAAATCAAGTTAGGGAAATAAAAGGGTTTAAGGTAAACATTAAGGAAATTGTTAATTTAATTGATTCTTTGATATTTTCTCATAGATTTTAAGGTGTAGAGCATGAATATGAGCTTAATTATTGCATTTGAGAACAAAAATATAAGGAAAACTAAGTATGTTTGGCCGGCCATGGTACGTGAGGAAGAAGGAGAAAGAGTTTCAAGGGATAAATGTAAGAGAAATGAGGTTTAGGCTTCCTGAAGCAAGGAAAAATGTAAGTGGCTAACAAATCTTTACAATTTCTATGATTTTGAATTTTATTCCTTTATGTAATTAGGGTAAAATTTTTTAAAGTGTTTAAATGTTGAAATTAGTATGGGAAAAATAAAATTAGACTATGTGAAAGACTAATGGAATGATTAAAGTAAAGAAAAAAAATTTTTAGGGAACTTTAATATAAGTGGCTGAAATTTTCACTAAGGGAAAATAATAAAATTTTGCTTGTAAATAATAAATAATAGCCTAAATTAATTATAGAGATAATAATTAGTGCCTATGAATTTTTAAAGAATATTTGGAATTAATTTGAGAATTTTTAAGTTTATTTATTGTGTATGTATATAGTAAAATTCATGATTTATTGGGAAACAATTGGTGATATAAGTGAAAAATGATAGTAAATATTAAATAATGCATATATGAATTTTATTGAAATTTATTGGAATTATTAGAATATTATTGAGAAATAAATGTGAATATGTATAATAAAAAATATTGAATTATTAATGAATAATTGCATAAAAGTATAAAAGATAGTGAATTACTATGAAATTAATTCACAGTTAATGAAAAAGAAATAAAAAGTCAAGTTATAAATTTTTTTGAAATTAAAAAAGTTAGTAAAGTAACCATTACTATGCCCTTAGAAATAGTCAGGCAGTAAAAACTAGTTCAGGATATAATTGGCTAGCCATAAGAACACCTTTATTGCGGTACAAGTCATGGCGACTTGCTTTGCTATGGGTAGGATCTCTAATCTCCATAACTTTAGTGTAAAGTGAAAATGTAAAGTGCAGTGCTTTATGAGAATTGGTTCCTTGGAGATCATTTCTCTATTAGTGGTGACCCATGGGGTTTACATTCCGTGTATTCGGTCTAAAATTTTTTTCGGATCTGTAGTAGGGACATAATGTAAGTAAAATTCTAAAAATGTGAAAAAATAATGAGGAATGACAATTAAAAGTGAAAAAGTACTAAAGTGAAAGAAAATGAAAGTTTAAGGGCAAAATGGTAATTTTTTCCAAAAGTGTAGAAATAAAGTAAATTAATTAAGAATTGTTTAATGAAGGGTAAAATAGTCAATTAATGGTTAATTTGCTTAAAAATGAAATTTTATAATCAATAGGGACTAAAATGTATTTTTTCACAAAAATATCAAAATAAATGTATATTAATGAAAAATCCCCCAATTATTAGCTTAAAGACGAAAAATAAGCTTAACAAGGGCAAATGTGAACAAAATTTAAATTTTGAAGCTAAATTGAAAAGATTAGCAAATGATTATATCTTGTTTAATTAAACTAAGTGAATTATAGAAAGGTATCGATTATTAGTCACCACTAAGCATATTTAGTACTCAACGCGTAGTTGTTACAACGTGCAGGTACTCAGGAGCGGAGCAAGAATAAACATTGCAGGACTTCTTTTAGATATTTTTGTTATTAACAGTTTGGTATGTATATAAAGTTAATAATTTGGATATGAAATTGGTAAACAGGAGTTGTATTAGTGAATGATTTTGATAGATGACTTTTATTTTGATATATGTTTGATATGAGATATAAATGGATATGATTGATATAATATTGTTGTTGTGCCTCTGAGAGGCTGTGTGAATTATCTGCGTTTCAGGGGGCTAGTACCATGATAGCTGTTATATTGCAAAAATTTTATTAAATGCATAGTAAAATAAGATAGTTATAGGTCATCGGCGAACCATTATTGAACTAATAAAAGTAAGCTATAAGCATATAAGAGTTAAAAGTAAGAAAATGAGTTATAAGGAACATTGTTGGAAAAAAAAGTTTTCGGCCTATGACGTATCGGAACAATGATAGGTGTGATAAGGGTGTTATAATTAGAGTCAACCCTAAGAAGATAGAAACTATTCTTGAATGGAAGCCACCTAAGAATGTTACAAAAATCAGAAGTTTCTTGGGTTTGGTTGGGTATTATGGAAGGTTTGTCAAAAGGTTTTCCATTATTGCAGTGCCTATGACCAAGTTACTTTAAAAGAACATAAAATTTGTATGGAGTGACAAATGTCAGAAAAGCTTTGAGAAGCTAAAAGCCATGTTGACTGAAATGCCTATTTTTACACAACCCGTGCCTAGTAAAGACTTTGTGATCTATAGTAATGCCTAGCTGTGTACTCATACAAGAGGGAAAGGTAATCGCTTATGCTTCTAAGAAACTTAAGACTCATAAAAGAAATTATCCGATCCATGATCTAGAGTTAGTAGTCATAGTTTTTGCCTTGAAGATTTGGAGGCATTGTCTATATGGAGAAAAATGTTATATCTATACAGATCATAAGAGTCTAAAATATTTGCCTACACAAAAAAAGTTGAACTTAAGGCAAAGAAGTTAGATAAAGTTGATTAAAGATTATAATTGTGTTATATGCTATAATCTAGGCAAAGCAGATGTGGTGGTTAATGCTCTTAGCAAAAAACATTGTTAGGTATATCTTAATAATCAAATTAAACTATTAAATATATTATATAGTAAAGTTATGTTTGAATAACGATTTAAATATTTTTGTTCAGCTTTAAGAGCCTTGAATACCAAATTATCTATAGCAAATGATGGCGCCCTTATGGCGGAGTTAAAACTTAGACCAAATTTGGTGCAACAAGTCAAAGTATCACAAGTGCAAGATGAAAAGCTAGTTGATATTATTACACAAATCTAAGAGGAAAAGGATAGTGAGTATGCAATCAATGAGGATGGTTGTTTGTACTTCAAAGATAGAATCTGTATCCCTGCTGTTGATGAACTGAAATAGAACATCATAAAGGAAGTCCATAGTAATTCATATACTATGAATCCAAGAAGCATGAAAATGTACCAAGACATAAAGATACACTATTGGTGGCCAAGTATGAAAAGAGATATTGTAGAATTTGTTTCTAAATGTCTAACATTTCAATAGATCAAAGTAAAACATCAACTTCCCTTAGGTTTACTTTAACATATAGTAATACCCAAGTAGAAATGGGATCAGATTACGATGGATTTTATGGTTGGTTTACCTCAAGCTAGGAAGAGATACAATGATGCATGGGTGATTGTGGATAAATTGACTAAGTCATCTCTCTTTTTGCCTATCATAATCGACTATTAACTTTCAAGGTTAGCAAAATTCTATATCAATGAGATAGTATGGCTACACCGGAGTTCCATCTTCCATTATATCCAATCGAGATCCAAAATTTACTTCGACATTTTGGAAGAAATTACAAGAGGCCATGGTATTACATTTAATTTTAGTACAAAATTTCACCCTCAAATAGATGGACAATCTAAAAAAGAGTGATTTAGGTGTTGAAAGACATATTTAAGAGCTATGTTATTAACATTGAAGGAAGTTGGGATAAATATCTTCCATTAATTGAATTAACATACAAGAATAGTTATCAAGCTAGCATACAAATGGCACCTTATGAGGCTTTGTATGGTAAGAAGTACAAAATACCCTTATGTTGGATAGAATTCAAAGAAAATAAAATTGTAGATCCATATCCGATAAGGGAAAACGAGGATAAAGTGAAGATTATCAAAGAGAGATTAAGGGCTACTTTTGGTCGCCAAAAGTCATATACGGATTTGGAGAGAAGGGACATTGAAAATGCAGTGGGTGACAAGGTTTCCTTGAAGGTTTTTCCATGAAAGAAAGTGCTTTGATTTGACAAAAAGGGTAAATTAGCTTCTAGATTTACTGATCCTTTTGAACTTATTGAACGAATAGGACCAGTAGCCTATAAATTAGATTTGCCAAAATAATTAGACAAGGATTTATAATATCTTCCATATGTCGATGTTAAGAAGATATAGATCATGTTATAGCTTTGAGAGATATCAAGGTATAACATGATCTGACTTATGAAGAAAAAACCATTGCAAATCTTAGCAAGGGAAACAAAATAGTTCAGGAATAAATTGATGCCACTGATAAAGGTATTGTGGAGAAATCCTAAAGTGGAAGAAACCATATAGGAATCAGAAGACACTATGAGAAATTCGTATCTAGAGTTATTTCGCATAGGTAAATTTTAAGGTTGAATTTTTTATTTTTAGAGGGGAAAAATGTAATGCCTTGAATTTTTATTTCCCAAATAGTACCTTTAGTCAAACTTGACTTTAGACATGATCCGAGTAAAATAAAATAAAAGTAAATGTATGCTAAAAAAAAGAAATAACAGAAATAATAATAGAAGAAATGGAATTGAATGAAAGAAATTTAAGGTTGGAGGGTTCAAATGGAAATTTATCGGGCCAAAATGAAATTTTGCCAAAACTACATCATTTTGGCTATCGAGCTTTTCTTTTTCTTTTGCTGCACTTCAGAAGGACGATTCCTCCTTTTTGTACCGTCTTATCTTGCTTTTCTTTCTTTTTTTTTTTTCTTTTTTCTTCCCCTCTTCGATCACGCCACCGTCGCTGCATCATCCACCGTTGTCCTCTGCCACTACTGTAACCCTTTGGTACCATTACCTCTCTTTTTTCTCTCTGTCTCTCTCTATTGCATGGTAACAACTCACTCATTCTTTCCCCTGCTGCCCTTTCTTCCTTACTTTGGTTTCCCACCATTTTGGCCCCCAATAGCTACTTTTTCCTCCATTAATCACTAGGTGAGCACCATTTCTCCCTTTAATTGATGATTTATGGTAAAAATTAAAGGAAGAGTGAAGAAATAATTAAATCTAGGGATTTCAAGAATTGGGAAAAATTTAGGAGTTTAGTTATTATTTGAATTAATTGAGAATTAGAGTAAATAGTTAAATAGAATTGCTCTAAATTATGTATTTGTATATTATTAGTTGAGGATTTATGTTGATTTATGGATTTATATAGAAAAAAAAAGTGGGATGAGTATGAAGGGAAAGGAAGTGCAAGAAAAATGATGAATTAAAGTTTATGGTAGTTGGAATTGAAGAAAATTGATATTAAATTGGTATGTGTCCATGCAATCTTATTTTTCTATAAAATTGTGTATTATGTAAGTAAAAGTTTGTTGTATGTGTAGTAAGATTTTAAGAATTGATGTTATAAATCATTATTTGAGTATTAAATGAATAATATGAGAGGATTTGATTAAATTATAGGGGTTTAAATTACAAATGGTCAAACAATACATATTATATAAGTGATAGTTTTTGAATAATGAATTAGCCTTTGATAAAATTAATGTCATAAATAACTAATTTGATTCTAAATAAGTGATATGAAATACTTTAATTAAATTAAAAGGGTTGAATTTTAAAATTGTCATTTTATCTAGACTATGTTAATTGTTAGACTTGTAGAATGTATATTTTTGTTTAATTGGGATGGATGAACATTTTATTATTATTATATATATATATATATATATATATATATATATATATATAATTTGAAGAAAACCACTAATGAAAATTGAAATTGAAATTCTTTTTAGCTATAACGTGATCTTAAATATGATACAAGTGGTTATTAATAAGTATGTTTAATTGGCTATAATTCATGAATTTTACCATGGTTTTAAGGAAGTTGCTCATTGATGATACTTTGATTCGCCTTAGATGAAACCTATGTATGCCATAAGGGTTTTATTTTAAATTTTTAAACAAAAATTTGAATTAGATAATTTGTTACATCATAATAATCGCAAGAGTATGAATTGCAATTGAATTCAATGGAGGAAAATGAAATATGAAATTTATTAAATTTGTCCTTAGTAAAATTAAACAGGAATTGGAGTAATATGATAAGGTTGGCATGCCAATTATAGAAGTTTTACAGTACTGCATTTTGATATGATTACCGAATTGAATGGCTCCGAGAGTTCTTCTGGTGAACATAATTAATTTGAGTTTTAGACTGAATGGCTCTGAAAGCTAGGTCCACATATACATGTGTGTGTCTGTGTATGCAAGAAAGATTTGAATGGTTTTGAGAAATCGATCCCGTATTTAAATTTTGTTTATCCAGCTCAACAAAATTTCGCTGAATTTTACTTGGGACGAAAACAAAAAATGAATAATAAATGCTCAATAAATAAATTGAGACTTTTCATTAAAAGTAGTTTGTTAGTTATTCATTGAATTATAACATTGATTAAACCTTAATGTAGAAAAAAATATGACTAAATATGTGAGTTATACAAGTTTAAATTCCTATAATGGATTTATTGCCTTTATGTTTGGAAATAAATAAAAATATTTGTGTTTGATAATTTGTAAAATTCTAAACATATCTTAGTTAAATATTTTATATTGTTGGAAAAATATAATTGCCTGAACACCACTAAGCAAAATGTTTAACGCGTGGTTTCCTTTCCGTGCGTAGGTTTTGAAAAATTTTTGAAAATAGGTGGAAGTGGATCTACAACAAAATTTGAGTCAAGTCAGTAGAAGTAGAGAGATTTTGAAGAGGATGCACAACTAAAACACCTTAGTTATCTTTTAAATATTTTTGGCCTGTACACCGTTTTATGGTGATGTAAATTTTATGTACATATTTATGAGTATTGACATTGTAAATAAAGCTGTTATGGAACTGGTTATGTAAATTATATTTGAGGATAAGTAGGATATTAAATGTACTATATTTTAATTTGACAAAGGGTTTGAGTTGTGAAATATTGGAGGATGGGAAAACCATTGTGTGTGGGGGTTTGAAATAGAGATGGACGGTAGAATAGATCAAAATAGAAGTGCATCAAAAATCTTCTTACAAAGGGTTTTTAGGAAATTTTAGGAAAAACTCTACAAAAATTTTTATAAAATAAATAGTAAATATTAATGTGAAGGTTTTTCAATAAATAATTTTATAATTGGCCCTTCTAAAGGAACCTAAATCTACGTGTGACATTCGGTATCCCAGTCTTTTAACTAATCAAGTATAGGGTGTTACACCTATAGCTCCATGGGATGCTGTACTGCATAGTCTTTAGCGTATAGAGGTGCTTCAGATTGCCATGGCTGATGATATACAGGTGATACACTAGAAGCAGGTTAGGCACCCTATACCCGATCAGTTAAAAGATCTAAATACTGGGTGTTATACTCGGATTTAAGTTCCTTTATAAGGGCCAACTATAAAATTTATTACCTAGAACCTTGTTATTTTAACAGTTATTGTTATACATATAATTATCTTATTTTCTTCCTTCCCTAATAATTATTAATACCCCCTTTTTTGGGGATCATCTTTAAAATTAGGTTGATTGACATATAATTGGGTAACTCGAATTCGGGGTGTTAAAGTTCTCCCTCCCTTAAGAAAATTTCTAATCTTCTCTATATTTGTCCAATTTTATTGGATGTCCCAACATGAGTTGTATCTAAAGAGGTTTAATGACATCCAGGCTCATCAAAGCTAGTTGACTGTCGGTATGGTCGAGGCAGAGAAGGGGATCAAACAAGTCGATGTCAGTGCACAGAAGGCCATAAAGAGGATTCAGGCGCCAGAGATGGCATTCCATACGGCGAGCGGTAAGGTCATAGGGGTTAGAGATGAGATTGAGAAGCTTGATATCGACTTCAGGGGATATGTCATAGATGGGACAGTCGTAGGTCACCTCACAAAGTAAGCCACTAATTTAACAGGATATGGGATGCCTAGCAGGTTTTCTTGATGAGTTTCTCCACCCTATCATTATCTATCCCACAGGACCCATATAGCCAGGCCCATCTGCTCTTTTATAATCGTAGGGACAGGCGCAAAGCCCATTAGTCTATAGGCACCACTCTTGTTCACCTCTTGAGGGTTTGATAGATTACAGCTAGGGGTGTGCAAAACCTGAACCGATAGACCCCAAAAACCCAAACCGTCGGGTTTTATCGGTTCGGTTTGGGTCTAAGGATTTTTTATAATTCGGGGTCGGGTCGGGTTAAATTCACTCCAAACCCAACCCAAAAATCAACCCAAAAATATTACTATAAAAGTAAAAAAACCTAATTTTTCACTTCCATCTTCCATCGTTTTCCTTTTCTAGATCTGAGATCTCTACCTTACGAAAACCAAAATACCCAATTCCCCTTTTTTTCTTGTTTCTTTTTCTTTTTTACGATAAATGCCCTCACTATCATCACCTTTTCCATCGTCGCCTGCTACTGCATCTATTCTCGGTCTATCTCACCTCGGTTTCTCTTCATCTGTAGAGAATTTATTCCAAAGGTTTGTTCTTTCAAGTTTCAAAGGCAAATTAATTTCGATGCTGCTTGTGTTTCGTTTTGGGAGCATTTCAGATAGGCATAATTGCATATGAAACATTCTTAATTTGACAAGCTTAGATTTTTGATTTGTGAAAGGGGCTTAGTTCTTGAGCTCCTTTGACCATTTACTGCATTAAATATGAATTTCCTTTTCTTATTGAAAGTTTATATGGAAATCATCAATTAGAACATATTCAAGATGTCTGAATCTTGTTTACACTATCTCATAAATGAAATAGTTTATGAATAAAAATCATTAATTTAGAGCAAAGACAACAACAGTTGATATTAAGATATTTCAGAACAGAAATATTGGCCCGCCTTAGATATTTAAGAGGATATGTTGATTGCTGAGTTTGATTGCCACCAAAGAAAAAAGAAAAAAAATAGTTCCACATGTGCCTGATCTTATGATTAATTGGAGGACATAATCATAGTGCTATTCTTGAAATTGAATTTGTGTACAAAAAAAACTTTTAATTATAAGTGTGGGTTTTGACAAGTGCCTAAGTAGTTTAACTGTGAATAAAAGAAATTTAGATTGACAAATTTATGTGATGAAAATCGAAAGCAAATGAAATAGAAATATTTTCATGATATAGACTGAAATTCATGAGAAGCTCTCTTAAGTAGTAATGGCATCCGTCTTATGCAAAAGCGTTGATCGAGTTTAAGCTTATCTTTCTCTGCACTGTCCCACAAACCACAAAGAAGGTTATGTATTTCTTAAGGTCTTCGTATTTGTCATTGATACTTGAGTTTTTATGCTTGTCTTTGAAATTTTTAATTTTTCCATTACTTGGCCAATGATTTTATTTCATTTTTTATTAAGCCTATATTAACCTTCTAAGATTTATTGTTATTTGTAGAGTAATTATTCCTTCAAATCAGGTATTCATGTCATGAAAGATGTTATTTTGTTCAAGGTGTTGGATAGGTTGAAAATTTTAGCTATGGTTAGCTCTTATGGTACTCAGTAGTTACTACCCGTTTCCAAGTTAGCTCAACTTGCACTTTGTAGACTACAAATACTGTAAATGGTATGGATTATGTTTATGCTGTAGTATTTATTATGAGGACTTTGAGAAATTTTGTTTTTGTTTTGTTTTCTTTTATTAGCTTCATTGTAAACTGATAATGTGGTCCTTTGGTTTTCATGGTAGGAATGAGCGGGCGCAATCTTGTCCCTTTTGTCGAGATAGTCTCAAAAGAGTTAATTCAGCTTACCTTTGGATATATATAGATAAGTTTGATGTTGTTGATTTATCCTTAATTTTGAGAGATAATTGTAAGAGGCTGTTCATGTACCAGATCATGTAATCATTCCTTATGATACTCATGTTAGATGAGGGTTTCTCTATGGAACTCAGAACTCCTACTGTATGATAAGCAAATGGCTGTGTATATATTTAATGGTAAAATTAGAAAATGTGAAAGTGAATGTCTTTGCCTTTAGAATTATTAATTTAAAAGCTACACTATATGTTTATTGTAGATGTTTATTTTAATTATTGTTCTTAGTATTCAATTATTATGTAATATATGTTTTTTGTAATTTTTAAATTTTTAGTTTATTGTATTTTTGAATTTTTTTTGGTGGTGACTAGTGTTAGATTTGTATTTCAATTTAATTTTAAGTTTAAACCAAAAAAAAGAATACTAAATTCGGGTTGATCGGGTTAAAAGGGTCGCGGCCCGACAATTATCGGGTTAATCGGGTAGGGGCCCGATCTTTATATAGGATCGGGTCAGATGAGAGGGTTTCCACTAATTCGGGTTTCGGGTTAATCAGGTTCGGGTCGGGGTTGACCCGAACCCGACCGATGCACACCCCTAATTATAGCATGTATTGAGGCCCAATAACCTACTACTTTAGAAAGATGATTTCATTTACATTTGCTTTTATCAGTACATATATATTTTATTTTAGTACTTTTGGATTGATGTTATTTTAGGATGATGCTTACTATTTAGGATTTGTTTTGGATTACACATAACTTTTTCTTGTTTGCTAAAATTTACTTACTTGGTTGTTGCGCTATGTTACTTGGCAATATGCTTATCTTTAACGAGTTTACAACTTTGAAATACTTGATCACAACTTGTAGGTTAAGATAAAATGCATGCATAAAAAGAGAGAGAGAGGAAAAAGAAAAAGAAAGAAAGAAAGAAAGAAAGAAAAGAAAGCCGACTCATAACCACATATAAATATACATAAAAATGCAACAAAAAAGAGAGTAGCGATGAACTTAACACACATACATAAAACCTTATAAGTAACAAGTCATAATTAAGTTATCTCATTCAAGCCATGTAGGGGGTAACACCTTCTCATTTAACCTTTTCAACACTATAAATGCAGGATAAAAAGGACAAGAACAACTATTTCACATGAACTGATGTAGCCTTACAATTACCACATGCGATGGCATCCTTGTCATTGCAAGGGGGCAAGTGGTCATGTAATTAACTCCAAATCTAAGCAACCCTAACATATATGATTTTTTTTGCAAAAATTAAGGTATAGCTGTAGAAGTATAATCGCTTTCAAAATAAGGTATAACCATAAAGTGGAATCACCTTCAAATCAAGATATAACCATAGAGTGGGATTGCCTTCAAAATGAAGGTATAGATATAGAAGCAAAATCGCTTTCAAATCAAGGTATAGCAGCAGAAACAGAATTGCCTTCAAATTAAGGTATAGCCATAATAGCAGGATCTTCTTCAAATCAAGGTATAACCATAGAGTGTGATCGCCTTCAAAATTAAGGTATAACTATAGAAGCAAAATCACCTTCAAATCCAAGTATAGCTGCAAAAGCGAAATCACCTTTAAATCAAGGTATAGTTATAGAGTGGAAGCGCCTTCAAATTAAGGTATAGTTATAGGGTGGGATCACCTTCAAATTAAGGCATAGCCATAGAGTGGGATCACCTTCAAATCAAGGCATAATCGTAAAAGCAGAATCACCTTCAAACCAAAGGATACGCCCCACGTTGGCATCGAGCACTCATCAAGCTTTCTTAAGAAGCAGCAGGGAGATTGCCTCCTCAGGTAAGCTTATCTTTCTTATTTGAACTTTAGCTCATCTAGGCACTCTTGTGTATTAGCCTCCCTAAAGTTAGAGGCAACTGTAGATATTGGGTTCTAAAAAAGCTTTTATCATAGTTACCTAATGAGAAAAATTTCTCCTTGAAAGATAGTAGATTGAAGATTTTGAGGTCTTTTCTATAATGTAAAACCTTTTTTGAAAATATTTTGAAGTGTTTTAGGCTTCATTTGAGCACTTGAGTGAAGCAAAAGATTGAATAGTGAGAAATATTCTCAATTGGGAACTTAAAAGTCATTTTCAACAGTTTTTTAACCTTACACACCCGTGCAAGGAGAGAATACTATCATTATTTTAGCCAATTGCTAACTTGTTTGCCATTTTTAGGTTTGTACACCCGTGCAAAGGCTTTGTACGGCAGTGTAAACGGAGAATCTTACCTTTTTAAACAAAGGGTATGCAATGCTCAAGTTGCAGACCGGTGTAAGCTGTTTGGACTTAATTTAAGCACTCGAGGGAAGAAAATGGTTGAATAGTGAGAAATATTCTCTATTGGGGGCTTAAAAGTCATTTTTAACTATTTTTTAACCTTGCACACTCGGGCAATGAGAGAATGCCATCATTATTTAGCCAATTGCCAACTTGTTCACTATTTTTGGGTTTGCACACCCATGGAAAGGCTTTGCATGGCCATGCAAATAGAGAATCTTACCTTTTCAGGCAAGTGGTTTGCAGTGCTCAAGTTGCACACCCGTGCAAGTGAAAAGTAGGTTAACATTTTAGAAGCAAATTGGCAAGTTGGCCGACTTTCTTGAATTTACACATGTAACACCCTAATCCACTAACCATGGATAATCATCAATCATCATTATAAACCTAGTAAAGATCAGGCAGAAATAAATATAATTAATAATACAAGCCATAATTACAAGCCACAATAAATTAAATCCAACTTATAATAAGAAAGCATAACATAAATGGCCTTCAAATCACTTGACATCCTTAAGTACAACTGCAATTCGCCAAACCTATCTTCAATGGTGGCCGAGCTACTCGAGCTATCGATCCACTGGAGCTTATCTCGAAACCTACATAGATAAACAACTCGTGCTAAGCTATAAAGCTTAATGGAGAACAAAACTCTCTATATAACCTCTTTTCCCCAAGTTGTCTTATCAAATATATACATATATATGCAAATTTTACAACAACATAGAGTAACATATGAGTCTATTATATTGATCATTTCACAAAGGACATACTGAAAAAGTTTTGAAATTTAATAATAAAACCATACTTACTAATGTCTAGAGCATTCTGTAAATTATCTTGTTTCAAAAACTTGTCAATTTACGATCATACGCTTACTTCCTTTCTTTCTTTAAACTAGCTTGATTCATACCCTTCCTAATCATTGCTACTTTAGAATTCATACATCTAGGTTATTGATAGCACAAAACTTTAACTTAATGCATTAGTCATTTAGTTACATAAGTTATGCATTCTACATTAAATCCATGCACACGGGGCTGCTTATTCCATGTATCAATCATAGAGTTATTGTTAGACATGATTTCTTCATATATTTTTATATAATTCTCATTTCAGGTTCAAACACACTTATCCTTTAATGCTATCTTATCATTCAATTTAAACATCATACCACATCATAATATATATATCATGGTTTGCACTTTGGTTTATATCAGAATCATGCATATGCACATGCATGTGTAAATGTTTATCTATATACTAATGGGTTTGCATGCCATCTCAACGAACAGGTATTACATATCATGATTAACAAACAAAGTCCTCATACCATATGTAAACCTGCCATAACTTCCATATACATGAAGATCATTATGTATACTACGGTTTGTATAACATTTAATGTAATATTGTAAGCTTGTGGCCTAAATGGCCCAACTATTCACCGTGGAGCCCATTGGTGAAACTGACTTGCACCGGTACTCACATAGAAACCTTTCTCATAATAAACGTGAGATATCATAATCATGTAGCACGTAATATGGAATTTCATTTCATAGAAATAGTTTATAGCCAATAAAGAAATTAGGATACAGCACCATAGTAGGCCATTCATCATGCTTACATTACATAAATGGAGCAATCATTGCATATTTTACTTTATCTTATATACATTTTATCATCTTTAATAACCTGCCTAAGTACTAGTTCCAAGGGTGGATAACGAGAGCAATGGATACCCGAAAGTATCAAACTATGGATATCCAAAGATATCAATTAATAGATCCAAATGGGGTCAAGTAATGGTTCCAACAAGGAACAAACTATGGACCTAAAAGGGTTGAACGGTGATTCCATTAAGGAACAAGATCCAAACGGGATCAACTATGGCAGTTGTGACTATATCCCTCTAGGTATGCCTATCTAATCCACAACTGAACTATGACCCGCAGGCTTAACCATTCTTAAGCATATTTTGATTCAACATACTTTTCTTTACTTAATACAACATCTTTGCTTAATGCCATCATTCATATAATAGTGCACGTTATTCTTATCATACTTTAAACCTTGAGCTCTAGGCTTCAATGCACATGGATGCTATCATATGATCATGTAGTTGCATCAACTTTCTTTCATTCATATCATGATGGTTACATGTTTATGCAAATAATAATAATATGTAATCTTTCATAATTAGCATTGCGCATGTCCACATACACATATACATATATATGCAGCTTAAATCATGAAAATACATGCTTTCATTACTCATACTTGTTCACCTATAAACCTAGGCTACTCATTATACCATGCTCATATCAACTATACAATATATAAAACTTACATAACTCATGGATAGTTCTCGATGACGTACCTTGTTACTGCTTGCTATGAATAGTTTCCCTATTCTCATAATTATTCACATTACTACATAAACATATATAGCAACACTCAAGCATTTATGATCCCTATAATAAAATAAGTAGATTCTCTTACAGCTTAAGGTCAACACTTATTCATATTTAACCCTTTGATTCACTTTCATGATTTATCAAATTATAGATAACAAGTTATACACTTCAACATAATCATATATATTTTAATCATCTTACTTGTATTTTTCATCTTATAACATTCTAAACCCAGTTAAGTTTGCATAAGGTTATTTCATCACAATCATTAGAACATTACTTGTAGACTTATGGTTTTTATATTATGTCATAGGACATGAACAAATAAGTAAGTAGGTCTCCTTACATCAACTCTCATCATTAATTCCTATTATGGCTTAAAGGATAACCAACTTTATGGTTCTATAATTAAGTGTCAACTAATATTCCCTCTCTTTCCACTTAAACATGTAACCTTGCAACTATCTTCTTATCAATACTAGGTTGAATCATATTATTCTCGTGTCGTTGAAAAGGGTTATTAAAGTATAGTATCTGGGTAAAACCATTTGCTTTGGTTTAGCACATACTTTATACCATACTATAAAAGGTATATCAAATAGCATATACTCTGGTGATTACTATACTAAAACACATTTTAGCAACTTGATTATTTTAGCAATTCATGTCTTTTAAATTTCTATAATACTTCATCTTATATTCATGCCTTTCTAAACTGTATCATTATGGACTTTAGCATTAGAGAAAGAGACTTTCATAGTCTATTAATCCATTGATATAAACTCGCATAACAATCATCACTTAATAACCATTTTCATTAGTTTTACTTACTATAAGCAATTCTATTCACTTAATAATCTTATGGACCATATAATAATGTTTTCCATATCTAATTACATGGCTTAATCTTGGGGTGAGAGCTAGCTCGGATGAATGAAAGGAGTGCATATGGCCATGAAAAAGAGAGATGAAAAACATGCTTGGCCATGCATTAATAGGCCTTACTTGGCTATGTAAGGAGAGGAGGAAAGGCCATAAATGGCTGTACAATCCAAAGACAAAAGGCCATAAGTGGCCGTGCATCCTATGGAGAAAATGGGTGAGTGGCCATGCACTTTCATGAAGAAAATGGATGAGTGGTCGTGCATAAGAAGAAGAACAAACACAATTGGCCGTGCATTCCAAGGAAGAAAGGCCATGCTTGGCCGTGCATGCCAAGGAGGGAAGGCTATGCTTGGTCGTGCATGCCAAGGAGAAAAGGCCATGCTTGGCCGTGCATGCCAAGGAGGGAAGGCCATGCTTGGCTGTGCATGCCAAGGAGGGAAAGCCATGCTTGGTCATGCACATCAAAGAAGAAAGGCCATAATTGGCCGTGCACATCAAAGAAGGAAGGCCATAATTAGCCATGCACATCAAAGAAGAAAGGCCATAATTGAACGTGCATGAGAAGGTAACAAGAAACCTGTTCTGATTCCCAGTTAATGCTTTAGTGAATACATCAGCTAATTGGCTCCCTGTTCTGACATGTGGAGTTGAGATTGATCCATCTTCTAGTTTTTTCCGAGTAAAATGACAGTCAACTTCTATATGTTTAGTTCTCTCATGAAACACAAGATTATTTGCAATATAAATAGCTGCTTGGTTGTCACACCATAAGTTCATTGGTTTAGACTGAACAAACCCAATATCTCCAAGCAAATAACGTAGCCATATAAGTTCACAGGTAGTTTGTGCCATAGCTCTATATTCGGATTCTGCACTTGATCGGGATACAACACTTGGTTTCTTACTTTTTCAAGAAACAAGATTACCCCAACAAAGACACAATAACTGGTGGTAGAGCGCCTGTCTGAAAGATCTCCTGCATAGTCTGTATTTGTGAAACCTTCTATAGTATGGTGACCATGATTTTGATATAAGATGCCACGTCCTAGTGCACCTTTTAAATATCTCAGAATATGTACAACAGCATCCCAATGTGAGGTTCTAGGAGATGACATGAACTGACTAACAACACTTACTGGAAAAGCAATGTCAAGACGAGTGATAGTAAGGTAGTTCAATTTTCCCACAACCTTCTTATACTTTTCAGGATTCTCAAACAAGTCTCCATCTTCAGCTTTCAACTTCACATTTGGTATCATAGGCACATCACATGCTTTTGCCTTAATAAAACCAGCACCATCTAATAAATCCAGACAATATTTTTTTTGAGATAGATAGATCCCCTTATGACTGCGAGACACTTCAATTCCTAAGAAATATTTCAATGGTCCTAAATCCTTTGTTTGAAAGTGAGTACCAAGGAATGCTTTCAACCTTGTAATTCCAGCTTCATCACTTCCAGTTATCATTATATCATCCACATATACAACCAACAAAATGTACCTAGAACTAGATGATGCAAAGAACACTGAGTGATCATATGCACTTCTCTGTAGGCCAAACTCCATCACAACTGTACCGAATCTGCCAAACCAAGCACCAGGAAACTGTTTTAAACCATACAAAGACTTTCTTAATTTGCACACCTTTCCTGACTCTCCCTGAGCAATAAAACCAGGTGGTTGCTCCATGTAAACTTCTTCACTCAAATCCCCATGCAAGAATGCATTCTTCACATCAAGTTGATGAAGTGGCCAACTGTAATTAGTAACTAAGGAGATAAACAATCAAATAGAAGAAAGTTTTGCAACTGGAGAAAAGGTCTCCGAATAATCCACACCATATGTGTGTGCATATCCTTTAGCAACCAATCGAGCTTTCAATCGAGCAACAGAGCCATCAGGATTCATTTTAACAGTAAACACCCACTTACAGCCAATAGCCTTTTTCTGGGAGGGCAAAGATATAAGATCCCAAGTATAATTTTGCTCTAAGGCCATCATCTCTTCTTTCATTGCAGCTAGCCAACCATCATGAGCTAATGCTTTAGCAAGGAACGTTGGAACAGCAATAGAGTCTAAGGAAGCTACAAAAGACTTGAAGGAAGGTGATAAAGCATGGTAAGACACAAAAAAACAAACAGGGTAAGTACATGTGCGTTTACCTTTGAGAAGAGCAATAGAAAGGTCAAGGCTAGCATATGATGGTGGTGGAGGATCTGAAGACGAAGCAGGAGCCGGAGGTGTTTCGATAGAATGGTGCACACGTCGAGAATAAACTTGATGAATAACAGGTCGAGAGGGAGGAGATACTACCTGTTCACTGACAGTATAAATAAGAAAATCATCCCTTGAATCACTAGTGGGCAAAGGAGAGGACATAGAGAAATCAAAGAAAGGTGTATGCTCAAAAAATGTAATATCAGCAGATACCAAATAACGACCCAAAGAAGGTGAGTAACAACGATACCCTTTTTGTTCACGAGAGTATTCCAGAAAGATACACTTAAGAGATTTAGGATCAAGTTTTGAAACCTGAGGTCGCATATCTTGAACAAAGCAAGTACACCCAAAAATTCGAGGAGCAAGATGAAATAGGGTAGATGAGGTAAAAAGAAGAGAATACGGAATCTAACCGTCAAGAACAGAAGATGGCATTCTGTTGATTAGAAAACAAGCAGTAGAAACATCTACCCAAAATATTTTAGGAACCTGCATTTGAAACATTAGTGCTCGAGCAACTTCTAATAAGTGACGATTCTTTCGCTCAGCTACACCATTTTGCTGAGGGGTAATAATACAAGAAGATTGATGAATAATACCATGCTTAGAGAGATAAGATTTAAAAGAATGAGAAACATATTCTTTAGCATTATCACTTCTCAAAATACAGATGGATTTGTTGAATTAAGTCTTAGTTTTAGCATGAAAAGCACAAAATATAGTAAACAACTCTGATTGAGATTTCATAGGATAAAGCCAAGTAACCCGAGAATAATCATCAATAAATATCACAAAATAATGAAAATCAAGTTTGGATGTAACAAGACATGGACACCATACATCAGTATGAACTAAGTAAAAAGAAGACTCAACACGTTTATTTATTCTAGGAGAATAAGATATTCTATGGTGTTTGGCAAATTGACAAGCTTTACACTCTAAAGTAGATTCCCTTTTAAGACTAGGACATAACTTTTGTAAAGTTGAAAGAGGAGGATGATCAAAACGACAATGAAGTTGCAAAAGAGAAGATGAACTTGTGCAAGCAATGGATCAAGACACTAGTTGAGAAGTTGATTCAAGAGCATACAAGCCATTCACCAGACACCCTCTACCAAGAATATGCTTCGTCCAATATCCTGAAAAAGACAATAATTGGGATAGAAAATAACACAACGGTTAAGATTTTAGGTAATTTGGCTAACAGATAACAAGTTAAAAGGAAATGATGATAAACATAAAATAGATGACAATAGAAGAGAATTTGTTGGGTTTGCTGTCCCACACCCAATTACAGAAGAAATAGATCCATTGGCTAAAGTAACACAAGGTAAATTAGCAGTAGATTTGAAAGAAGAGAGAATACCTATGTTGCCAGTCATATGATCAGTAGCAGTTGAGTCAATAACCCAACTACGAGATGAGGTGAAAAGACATGCAGTAGTCTGTATTAGCCAAAGCTAAAGTCCCAGAAGATAACTGCTGTGAATCATAAGTGACAGTTAAACGAGCATACTCATGCGCTGAAATGGTGATAGATGGTAAGGATGATTGTGGAAGCGGTAGGATGCCATCCTGAGTAGCTACATTTGCAAACCTCTTATTATTCATCTGACTTGAGTTCTTGGAGGGTTTCCCATGTAATTTCCAACAATTCTTTTTAATGTGCCCCTCAACTCCACATAAATGACATGTACGAGAATTACTACTATTCCCAACAACAGAACTATTATTTTCACTTTTACCTTCGCGATTACTATTTAAAGCATTATTAACCAATGCCACTGTGTCATTAGGCACCATACCAGAAGGCAAATCATCGTTTTTACAAACTCGAAGCAAATGAGCATAAACTTCAGTAAAAGAAGGAAGTGACTCACCAGTTAACAATTGTGTGCGTGTCACATCATATTCAGAATCCAATCCTGCTAAGAAATACCGTACCACAATCTGCTCCTCTTGTTCTTGCATTTGTTTAATATCAGCAACAATAGGAAACATAGCTCACTTTTCTTCAAAGGTTTGTTTCACTTCGGTATAATACTGGAACAGGGAGCGACCTTTTTGTTTCGCTCAATAAATCTTTAGCAATAAATCATGGACACGAGACATATTTTGTTTGCAGGCATACAAAAATTCTAGATATTTCCATAATTTTTTTACACTATCACAATGATTCACAACATCATCCACAGCAAGATCTAAAGTATTCTGAATTTGATTAAACAACTTATAATTCTCCATTAACCATTTCTTTCGACTAACAACATTATCTTTAGACGGTGGATTACTAGTTAAATAGTCCTCCAAGTCTACACTCGTCACAAATCTACGAATTGTTCTTTTCCATTGTGCATAATTGTTACTTCCAGTCAGTTTTCTATCAGTAATTTTAGAAGAGCCAAACATAATTTCAGTAACTGTCTTTTTATCACTATTCTCAGCCATTTAAATCAGTCGCAAATAACTTTAGGCAATAAAATCAACAATGCAGCAAAGAGATCAATATACCCAACACAAACCAACACCCAAACTACTCAACAAATCAATCACCCGATAATAAAATGTGGACAAGAACAAAACCTGTTGAACTAGATTTCCAGGAGAAAAATACCATCAACAGAGGAAACTACCTCACCAAGAAGAAGCTACAGCAAGTGTATGTGAGAACAAAAACCATATCGGAGAGAGGCAGGAACCGATCTGAGTGAGGGAGACTGGCGGACTTGCTAGGTGAGAAAACTGACACTACAATCTGGTTGGAATCACTCAGGCGACGCCGGAGCTGAACTCGGAGGATAGATGGACTGGCCACGCGCTGTCACTCGCCAGCGCGTGAGGAAGGGCAATGAACTTTGAGCGGCGCGTGAGGCTCACTCGCGGCTCTGATGGTCACCGAAAAAGGTGAAATGGTCGGAATGATGGAGACAAATCTCCCTGTGGTGGCGATGAGAAATAAGAATGGTCACAGACAGGTGACCCAAAGAGGAGCACATTATTGATACAGTAACCTAGAAATCCCAGAAATTCCAGAAACAAAAACTCAAACAAGGAATCCAGAAACTCGACTAGGCTCTAATACCATGTGAAAGTGAGAGATAATTCTTATTCTTCCATTGGAAAATATACAGATATATATAATGTATATAAGAGTTCAATTAGGAAATAACAAATCCCTATAATTATGCTAATTACTCCTATCTAGTAGCTGTACATATCAGTTATAGATATAATAACATATGGCATGAAAAGCTCGACTACTGAGTTCTTTTGTGAAATATCAACTAATTGTCTGTCCGACGTTACATGAAATAGGCTTAAAACACCATCGGATAATTTTTCTTTGATGAAGTATTGATCAATTTCAATATGTTTCATCCTGTCATGTTGAACTGAATTATGAGCAATACTGATTGTAGCTTTGTTGTCACAATACAAAAATAGTATGTCTCTTTCAGCTAAATTCAACTCTGCTAATAACTTCTGCAACCATAACAACTCACAAACACCTTGAGCCATAGCTCTATATTTTGCTTCTGCACTCGATCTTGCAACTACACTGTGTTTCTTGTTTCTCCAAGTGACTAAGTTACCTCCCACAAATGTACAATAACCAAAGGTGGATCTTCTATCATCTAAAGATTCAGCCCAATCTACACCTGTGAAAGTTTCAATTCGTAGATGACCATTTTTTGAAAAAAGATCTCTTTCTGGTGCTGATTTAAATACCACAAAATGCAAAAAATAGCCTGCTGATGAGATTCTCTAGGATCATGTATAAATTGACTCACCAAGCTAACTGCATAGGCAATGTCTGGTCTAGTGTGAGATAGATAGATAAGTTTACCAACCAATCTTTGATATCCGCCATTATCAACTGATACTTCAGTTCCTCTTTGCAACTTATGGTTACTTTAAATGGATGTATCTGCTGGTTTGCATTCCAACATACCGGTTTCATCCAAAAGATCTAGAACGTATTTTCTCTGAGAAATAAAAATCCCTTTGGTTGATCTGGCAACTTCAATTCCCAAGAAATATTGTAGCTTTCCAAGATCCTTGATTTCAAACTCTCGAGTTAAGAGCTTCTTCAGCTGAACCATTTCTTCTTTATCATCCCTATCATTACTATGTCACCAACATAAATAATGAGAAGAGAGATATTACCCTTGGAGTGTCTCATAAAAAGGGTATGATCAACATTACTTTGTTGATAACCAAAAGATATCATGGTTTTGCTGAATCTGTCAAACTAAGCTCTCGGAGATCGTTTCAACCCATACAAGGCTTTCTTCAGTCTGCATACATTCCCTTGAGTTCTCTCATCATCAAAACTAGGAGGAATCTCCATATAAACCTCTTCTTCTAGGTCCCCATGGAGAAATGCATTCTTCACATCAAATTGCTGTAAATCCCAATCCAAGTTAGCTGCACAGGATAGCTAGATTCTAATTGTATTCATTTTAGCAACATATGCAAATGTCTCCTGATAGTCAACTTCATAAGTCTGGGTGAATTCCTTTGCCACTAATTTAGCTTTGAATCTTTCAATTGAACCATCGGCTTTGTGTTTTATTGTGAACATCCACTTACAACCAACTAACTTTTTGTCTACAGATGCAATTAGTTTCCAAGTTTCATTTTTAGAGAGAGCTTTCATTTTTTCAACCATAGCTTCTTTCCACTTTGGATCCTTTATAACTTCTCTCCAATCCTGTGAAATAGACATAGGGAAAAGAGACAAGAGGGAGATAAAGTTAGAGATGGAATGTTTTGTACACGACTTGACTTATTTTCTTTGAGCAATGGGCAGATTTAAATCAAAATCAAGAAATAACTCATCCGAGGATTTTGACAGTATAGAATGCATGATGACTTCTTGAGAGCTATTCTTCCTCGAGTATCTCAACAAGTCAGGTCTATATAAACGACCAAAAACATTCTCCTCCCCCTGAACATCAACATTCTGCTCCCTCTGGACATCAACAACATTCTCTTCCTGAACAACAATTTCTTTATTCTCCCCTTGAACAAGATCATGAGGTAGCACGGGTACATTCATCACCACTTCTTCACTACTCTCCCCCTAAAGAGGTGATTGTATAATGCCAAAATAAGGTTCAGACTCCCGAAAGGTAACATCCATACTCACATAGAATTTTCTAGAAGGAGGATGATAGCACTTATATCCCTTTTGAGTTGGAGAATATCCAATGAACACACATCTTAGTGCTCTCGGATCTAATTTCCCAATATTCTTAGCATGAACAAAGCAAACACACCCAAAAATCTTTGATGAAACAGTATATCCAGTTTTTTCGGTTAAAACTTTTACAGGAATCCTAAAGTTGTGAGCTTTGAAAGGCATTCTATTAATAAAATAGACATCTACTAGTACAACATCCTCCCAATATGATTTTGGAACATGCATAGTAAACATAAGAGATCTAGCAACTTCTAACAAATGCCTATTTTTTCTTTCAGTTACACCATTTTGAGCACTATTATAAGAACAACTAGTTTGATGAATAATCTCATGAAACTTCAAATAAGTACCAAACCTATTATCTATATATTATGTCCCATTATCATACCGCAAAACATTTATTTTAGCGTCAAATTGGGTGTGAATCATTTTATGAAAAAATTGAAAACAAAAGAAAATATCACTCTTTGCCTTAATCAAATACACACAAGTCATTCTAGTGCAACAATCAATGAAAGTAACAAACCATTGATTTCCAGACAAAGAGGCAACTTGTGTAGGCCCCCAAACATCAGAATGAACAATCATAAATAGCGCACTGGCTTTATTATCAATCAAAAAGATAAGAGTTTTTAGTATATTTAGCATACTCACAAGCATCACAAGATAAAAAATCAAATAGAGTTTTAGCAAATAAACTAGGATATAGTTTTTTTAAAATAAAAAATGACGGATGTCCTAATCGTCTGTACTATTGAATGATCTCCTGATTAACATCCTGATACCCTCCAAAAAGAGCCAAATCTTGACTGTCTTCTAGCATATATAAGCTATCATGCTCTCTACCACTGCCAATTCTCTTCCCTGTTTGAAGATCCTGAAAGATACAATAATCAGAAAAAAAATTCAACCTTACAGTTAAGAGTTTTAGTGATAACACTGACAGATAAAAGATTGACAGGAAATTGAGAAACATGAAGAACAAAAGACAATTTAATATTAGGAGTACAGACAACAGAACCTATCCCAGAAATAGGGGTTAAAGATCCATCAGCCACCCTGACACTATCCCTTTTTAAACAAGGAGAGTAGTTAAGAAATCCTTTAGAAAAGCATGTCATATGTCTATTCGCACCAGAATCAATAATCCATGAGTTATGATGAGAAAAAGTAGCACCTGACTTGACCAAATTAGAGGTAGCACTGGAGGAAGGATTAAGCTGAGATAGGAGAAGCTTGAAATGCAAAATTTCATTAGAAGAGAGACTTTCAACTGAAGCCGACTCCTTAGATGATTCTACTGTTTCTAACACATGTACTTAAGCCCTTGTTGGATTAGTTCGTTTTCCCCCACGGCCCCTACTAGGTCTCCCATGCAACTTCCAGCAAGTCTCTTTAGTATGCCTTGGCTTATTACAGTAATCATAGTGTAAATGATTTTTATTAGAAAAAGTACCTTTTGGTTGCTTAAGAAAGATATGGGTAGTTAAATCCGACTTCTCAATAGGTGCAGTATAAAGTATATCACTTCTTCTAGTCTATTCCTACTGGATTAAAGAATGTGCCTCCTCAAGAGAAGGAAAAGGAGTTCTGCCAATAACTTGAACTTGCACTTGATCAAATTCTAGATTTAAACCAGCCAAAAAATCATAAAGCCTCTCATTTTCAATTATCTTTTGAATCAGCACCACATCATCAACACATTTTGCTTGAAAATCCTGATAGTAATCCATTTCCTGCCATAAACTACACAGCTCAGAAAAATAACCTGAAACAGTAAGCTCACCTTATTTTGTATCATGAACTTTGTTCCTAAGCTCAAAGATTCGAGCATCATTTTTTCACTCGAGAATAGGTAATTTTTGCAGCTTTACATATCTTCTCTGTAGTGTCAAGCAGTAAATACTGTCTAGAGATTTTAGGATGTATAAAATTCAGGAGCCAAAATACAACCAGTGAATTATCTGAGTCCCATTGACTAAAATTAGGATCGGTGATAGATGATGGTTTTTTACTTCCATCAATATAAGCCTATAACCTTTTAGCCTTGATCGACAATGAACGTGACCTAGACCAGGCTAAATAAGTACTGCTTCTCTCTAGTTTAACTAGATTAATTTGAGAATATACACTGTCATTAATGGGATGATGTTTCTCTACTTTTTTATGATCATCCTTAGTATTTGACATAATGGAGAGGCCAAAAACGGATAAAAAAAAGCAGGAAAAACAACCCAAAAAAGGTACATAACTTGTTCATGTGGGACCCAAAAATCAAGGACGTCGGAAGTCATTGAAAATCAGTGGGTTGGAGGCGAAAAAGGCCGACGAGCTGATTGGAAGAAAAAAGGCAGCAAAAGGTAGCCAGAGGTGGAGCCATGTGTCGGCGAGTGGAGGAAGGACCGAAACCAAAGGGCGGCACGTGTACTCATGCGCGACTTCAGACGGCGCCGAAAATTTGAGTACCGGCCGAACTTGACCTGATCTACCTTCCTGTGGTGGCGGTGTCGAAGGAGAAAGGCCGAAACATGACCTTCTATACTTGCCGGAAAAAAAGGTTATCAAAATCAACCAACTGCTGAAGGGAGTTAACTCGACCTTCGAAACGGTAGTGACTCTGATACCATGAAGATTTTGTGAAACAAGAGATTTTCTATTATCTCAATTTCACACTAAAATAATAATACAATGGTATATTTATAAGTATACTAGTAGTATAAATGAAAAAATACTATTTTACCTTTAATTACAAGCTATCTAACAAAATAGGTTAATCAATAATTACAAAGTTAATTTATATTATGAGTATATAATAGAAATTGTCAACAAGTACAAATTTCTACTAGTATGATTCAGTAAGATATTGCCCTGTTCACAATGGTTTCAAATTAAAATCAACAAACGCTGCAGTATAATTCGGTAAAATGTCAACGGTATTGTTACAATCATAGAAGTTATATCGGTCAATGTTTTCCTGACAGCTGTTTTGATCATCAGTTGTCTTTTTTTTTTTGCCTTTTTGACCAAATCATCAGTTATCTCATGGACACGAGAATTGTTTCAGAGATTTAAACAGTTTTTCTGAAGTAGCCCCTGGGCGTATCTTTATAATAGTAGTGAAATCTTGACACGGCTTTTCCTTTTTGACCTAATAGAATTGCATGCAGCATTTTATGGTCATATGGCTGCCCGGTGTTTTTCCTTTTTCGGATTCTTTTATTGTTTTTGTCCTCCCTGATGAAGGTTCTCATTTGATCCATGAAGGTCGGCAGGAAATATTCCTTGAGCGGTATGGTATTAATGCAATTGTTTTTCATGACATGGCATTTTTGTTATTTAATTATACAGGCATGAGGCAACGGTTGAAGACTTGAGAAGACCATGGCTCGAATTTGGTATGGATAATAGTTGTAGACATGGGGGTGATGTCTCTGTTCTGTGATACGCCAGAAGTCCAAGGATTGCCATTTCTCATTCAAATTTGCGATGAGGTATTGTTTACATGGCCTTGTATAATTTGCCAAGAACCTGTTTCCCCTTCTTAAAGAACTTTCTGTGGGTTATTGTCTTTTGGTTATTATATTTTATTTAGTCTTATATTTCTTGGGATAAACTCCAGCGGATTCAGAATCTTGTGACTAAATGTAGGGAGATAAAAACAAAAGGATATGGTATTTATTACTGCACACTGCTACAACAAACCTTTTTTTTTTTCAAGTATGTAGATCCAAATACGGTGGGAATTTAGTTACATTATTATAAAAACTAAATGCATAGAACATATAATGCGCTACATCAACTGTTCTGATCGAACATGTGGAACTAACAGCAATTAGTATATCTGCAGGCCTTTAGTTTTGAACCCAGACAATGTGATCCTGAGGAAGGAAATGGCAAACAGGAACTGTTCCTGGCTTAACCTTGAGCACCTGGAAAGCCAAATGCTTTGGATTCCAAGCTGATGTATCAGTATGGCAGACTGCTACAGCTTTTGCTTTTGTACCATCAGCACCCACCAAGGAAACCATGTAAGCTCTCGTGGTTTGTGTTGCATGGCAATAAAAGACGGCATATGCATAGTTTTGTTTGTGGCACACTACGGATTTATCACCTCCCATCTTCTTTGTTTCAGCTGTAATTGTGTACCTCTGCATCTGGTTTTGGTTTGCTGCCTCTGTGGAGATTACCTGGATGTTCTTCCCGAGTACAGAAGTGCTGAAGTCAACCATTGACTCTAGTGAAGTTGCACACTGTTTCTTCTCTCCTTTAATTGCTGGCATTTCACATTCCGTGATGGTGTTCTTTATTGTCACTGCTTCCGTTGATCCTGGTTTTACTGAAAACTGGTTGTAGATTTCAGGCAATTTGTTAGATGAAAAGGGGATGGAATTGGCAACTTGACGTGGTAAGAATGTCACTGAGTCAGAATTTTTCATGAAGTGCAAATTCATGGTTTTGCTGGGGTACAAGTCCTTCTCCAAGAAGAAAAGAGCTACATTTGGGTCATCATGTAGTTGATCCTCAGTAGCAGCGTAAACGTAATTAAATGGGCTTGACCCTGGTTTTACACCAACATACACAGGCTTACCCTTGTGTCCTGTGTTCACAGTTACTCCACCTTTGCCAACACCAACATTAGTTCCCTTCCCGGGCTTTCCGGTGTTAACACCAACGCCTTTCCCTCCCACATTAACAGAAGTACCTGGCTTTTTTTTCCCAGTGTTCACATTTACTCCACCTTTCCCAACGTTCACAGAAGTGCCTTTGTTTTCCATGAATTCTGCAAATTAACTTGCATTAGTTGGAAGAGCTTAGGAGATAAGTGGCCTTTAGCAAGTACGAATTAACTCATGAACTTTTTGAACCCAAAAAAGCCGCCTGCCATTATCCTATGTATCTATTGTTTTCTGGTTTATATGGACAGACACCAGAATGACCTACTTGTATCATTCCATCTTTTTTCATTTTTACTTTTGGTTTATGTCAGCAGAATCTAAGCTGGGCATTGCAGACATCAATTAAACTTCTCTAATGTGTATTCCCTACCGATATTGGACTTTGCATAAAAAATAATAGTTAGTATCTGGTTGTAATGATGTACTCAATCGCTGACCTGGATGCAGAAGATCCGTGACAGCTTTTGGCATCGGAGTGTTTGGCAGAACAGACTTCCAGTATAGTTCAGGTGGTGAGGCAGCATAGGTTGTCGCAAGTGCAATCTGCAACAAGAGGTGAGTATGAACTATCATAAAATATTCTTTATGTGTTTATTAGTAGCAGCATATACTAATAGAAGGTAGCTTTACTAAGCGGTTAATCACTCTCATTCTAGAAGTGTTTAGAAGAATCAGAAACTTACAGTGAGGAAAACAAGGATGTGTGGGAGATGGAACTCCATCTGAACTCTAAACATGAAGCAGAAACCAAGGGAAAGAAAAGAAGTGAAAAAATCAAGCTTATTATGGAAGAAAGAGTTCAATGGTTTGGAAAATATATAGACGGAATGATGCTTAGGTATACGTGTGAATTTGAATAGCAAGTCATTACCTACATTATCAGCCTTGCTTAATTGCTTCTAACTGCCCCTGGTACACTCACTTAAATGCAATATGTTTCTTAGTGGGACAGATGTTGTAAGAATAAGCGGTGATGCACTAATCCAAATGGTAAATCTCTTATGTGCGTAGACCTAGAACGTCTCCTCCTGCATAGGACATGTCATTGTCTGCAATATTCACTGAACTGCAGAAAGCTAAGAAATCTGGACTAGTCCTAAACTCTTAATTGCACAGCCTTGTGGTTCAAAATTGAACCAACAACTACCCTATTAATGACAGTTAAGTAGGAGTTGAGAAATCCCCATCTTTCTTGATTGCCCATTTCTATTTTCTAATTACATCATGGAGGCTGGACAAGTTTGATATTTTAGAAATTATGAACCTTCTATCTTGCATTGCTATAAATGTCCGGCTGCTACTTATGGATTGTGTTAATTCCTCAGCCATTTTCAACATTTTCACTTGATTTTAACGGTGTTATCTTAACGTTAAGTTGTGAACCTTTTTGGAATTAATTATATCTGTAGTCATTAAATTTTATGACTTATAATCAAATTGATATAATAAAATAATTTATAATATAAAAATTATCAAAATTCTATTTTATTTCAATTAAAGTAAAAATAATATGATAATTAAATTTTTATATCACCAAAATAATAATTAAATATATCACATATGATTGTTATGTTATTTTAATATCAATTAGCTGTACTAATAGATTATGAGATTATGATTAGTTATTTGAATTTTTTTTGTTTTTTGTATGCTTCATTTTTTCATGTTTATATGACGTAAAATTTTCTTCATTTGATTGTTCAACTTGTAAAGATTATTGATTCTAAAATGATGTGATAATTATATGTGGTGGGTTTAATTGTCACTTTGGTTATATAAAAAAATTAATTTTTTTTTATCATTTTTACTTCAAGTGAAACAAAATAGAATTTTGATGATTTTTGTATCACAAATTATTTTATTATGGTCATTTAATTATAAACAAAAAAAAATGAATGGCTATTGCGTAATTAATACACCTTTTTGTTAGTTTTGAATTTATTACCACACGTACTAAAGGCACAAACTCAACTGTTTCCATAGTGAACTTAAGAAGATCAAAATTGTATTTTGTCCAAATCTTACCAGATTCATTTCTATAATTTCGAAGCAAAAATAAATAGAATACAATTGGACTGAAACCAAGTGGCAAGATCACTATTCCAACCACATGTTATAAATGCCGTAGAAAAGAATGTCCAACCAAACCCATTAAACATATTAACGTTATTGTTCAGTTTGAAAGGCTTTATTATTTTGGGGCCCAATGTACTGATACATTATGGGCTCTTTGTAGCCTCAGTTGGCTTCCATTTCCAAGATACTATTCCTTGCTCTTTGCTAGCAATTTGTTGAATTAAGAGCAAGATGATTGGCTATTTATTTTGTAGTGTCAACTACCAAATGTCGATATAGTGATGCATTTTGTGCCTTGATTTTCCTAATTAAATATTCTTCGCAAATTAAGAATTAGAATAATGTAGTATTGGAGGGGGTAGGCTGATAGCTTTATTTATTTTGTGTGTAGGCTTTCAGTCGGCCGCATATTAAACTTTGGAAGGTAAAGCTTAGGCATTCTTTCTTTTATGAACTAATATAATATATGATTTTGGGCTAATTCTAAGCGCACTGTCTTCTTTTCCTTTCTTTTTTTTAATCTTAAAACATCTTTATCTAACATCTACGGAAAGCTAATTTTAAGCCGATTTAAGCAAATCCTTTTCGTCCACTAGTATGCTCCTTTTTTCATTAAAAAAATAATAATAAAAAAAAAATCATTTGCATTACAAATTTTTGGTGGGAATATCGTCATCGATCATTAATGAATTCTTCTCCCTTTCTTTCCTTTTTATAAAGAACAAAATATCGATTAGAGCTGTACGAGTCAATCCTCCCAGCACTTAGGTGGCAAAAACACATTCCTCGGGCGGTTCAAATTAATCTTTACTTCGGTGGCAATCTATTAAAATAAAAACAGATTAATATTTTCTCCTTCAACTAATCATAATCAACATGCCATGCTATGCCATTGCTTATGCATATTTCTTAACCTTGTTTATTGGGTAATGATGACATACCACATACTCCGAAGTTTTAAATTCAGATAGAGTTTAACTAGCACTTAAAACCCAGTCATAACTAGCACTTAAAACCCAGTCATAACAAAATATATTAAATTTAATATCCTTCGTAAGAGTCCTCATTAAGCCACTCGCTACTGGTTGTGCTTCTACATATGCAATTGGAGGATTTTGTAACCCATAAGTTGTAGCTTAATGACATTAATTTTATTTTAATTAGGACAATTATTATAAAATCATTGAAATAAGGCATGCAGTCCGATATTATCTGAATTCTATAATAAATTCTGAGTTTAGGCAGTGGAATTTTAAGCAAAATTGAAGAGCTAATAAAAGGGAAAAAGAATACATATGATACATGTGTATGTGTGCGTATATGGATATACGTATATATGTGGATGTGAAGATTCACTCACCATTATGAATAAACGATGAATTAAGCAATCTTGTTATTTAGATGAAAAAGAATAAATAAATTAAACATTGTAACTTTAGCCATTAAAAAGCTTAAGCATAGATATTTAATTCTGAGTCCTCCTTTTGGCAGATCTTTGGTAGGAATATACATAGATGCATAAGTATAAAATATAGGTTAAAAATAATAAGTTCCAAATGATGCTGATTTGGTATCGCTTTTATAATTTCTTATTAATTTTTATTGGATTTAAAAAAAATCTTTAATTCTATAAATAAAAAAATTGTTTTTCAAGTTAACAGGGCAAAGTAGGTGTTAATAGTTTCCAAATAAATGACTGGTTCAGATTCGATGGCATGAAGAACCTTTAAACATTTTTGCCTAGCATTATATAAATATCAATATCGTATTTTTGTTAGTGTATATGTTTATAAAGATGCGAACAATTCTCGTCTCCTAAATTAACTATTAAAATAGAGTCAGTATTAAACTTATTTTCTTTTTCTATTTCTCTCTAAAATTTATATAAAATAATACTTTAAAATATATTTTTATTTTTATACCTTAATTTTTTATATTTTTCTATAAAATTTATATAATATTATTATATAGTAATATTTATATATGATAGCCGATTAATTTTTATATATTTTATTTTTTATCATATATTGGTGCACATATTTTTTTTCTTAATAGCATTTAATTATATTTTTTATATTTTAAAATTTATTTTATAAAATTTATTATTATCCAAAATTTTATTTAATTTAGAATCAAGTATATTAATTTTTAACAAATATCAAATTCATTTTTTAATATTAGCTATTAATTTATAGAATATAAATTTTAGGTCAGTAATGTTTAATTTATGATTTTTATTTTGAATTACTTTACATATTTGAAATTGAATTGAACTTTATTTAATTTTTTTATATAATTTTATTTTATAAATTTTAATAGTTAACCGAAAAATATTAGTTAATCAAACCGAAGCCGATAGACTGATTAACCGAATATAATGAACTAATTAATAGTCAGTAATTTTAAAAAATATATATTCATGAACTAGTTAATTATTTTTGCTCATGGATCGGTTAATCGATCTATGCTCACTCCTAGTGTTTAGCACTAAAAGTGAAAAGATATATTAAGTATTTTACACCGGTTAATTATAAATATATAATATTACTTGTCTCTTAAGTTAACTTTTGAAATTGAGTTAAAACCAACTCTATTTTCTTAACATTGTATTAGAGTCACTAGTTTTAAATATTAGGCCACTAGTCTTATATAGGCCAGTCTTGCAAACTTTATGCTTCATGTTTTATGCTTATATTCAGCTCTGAATATGAGCAAATATATTGAGAATCCGACCAGTTACAAATATATAATATTTTTATAAAAATTTGAATAATTTTTATTTTATAAAGATAATAGTTCACAAATTATCTTTAAAAGTTGGGTTAAAGTCAAATCGATTATGTTAACCTTACATTAAAATTTCATTATTTACAAGTATGAATTATAAATTCTCTTGCAATCATAAAGAACGGTTCGAGGGCAATCATGGAAAAGTGAAGTCCCCACATCTGTCTAATCAACCTCTTATACATGAGTGATTAAATTATAATTTAACTTTTTATTATTTTTAATTTTCGAAATAAATAAAAGCTAAAAAATCAAGAGTGGAAGATGGGACATACAATGATGGTGTGCTGTCTTTTCTCCTTATGTAAACAAATACATAATTAAATATACATAAAACTATAGTTACTCTATATGTGGAAGTTGCATTTTTTTACTTTATAATAATTTAAATATGACTTGTGGAAGGTTGCCTATCTATAAATATATAAAAATATTAATTTCTTTATTTGTTCTCTTCTTATATCAACATGTCTTAATCAAACAGATACATCATTTTGTGCACAATGATCTTTGATGGAATATAAAGTGTAATTTGTGTTGTTAAAAAGTTCTTATTTGAACTTATTTAATAGGAGAGTTGCAATCATATGCAATGCATCCATTTTACAAAGGTTTATGTATCCATCTTCTTCAAATTAATTTAATTCACTCTATGTTTTCTAAGATCAATGCATTTGTATATTCTTGTATTCAAATTAATTAAACCCTAATCTATCATTAACATTTCAATTTAAATTATTATATCAAATTTAGATACATGAAATTTCAATTCGATAATTAGACATAAAATTGGAAAATATCGAACCTTAACCCATTATTGAAATATTAATGATACGAAACTAATAAAGAAGTAAAAAGGAAATAAAGATTGAGGTCTAATTGAAATACGAATGATAAGTTAGGTTCTTAATTAAAAAACATTGAGGATGTTTTGGGGTTTGATTAACTTGAATTGACGGAGGAATTTAATTGAACCATTAGGTATAGCTTTTAATGTTCGAATTATTCTAATTTTTAGGTTGTGTATAATCTAAAATTATATAAAAGATTAAATAGATTTAGATAAATATAATGAACTAAAAAACAAATATACTTGGGGGTTTTTTTTTTCCAGAATATTATCTATTTTGTTATTTTTAATTCTTAAAAACTTTTAGCGAATGTGAGGTTAACAAGGCTATGATAACATCACGATTATGGTTTTCTCTTTTACTCCATCCGTTTTTTTTTATTAGTCACTTTTATTATTTTTATCAAGATTAAAAAATAATAAATAAATTTAAATTTAGTATTAAATTACGAGATCAATACTAAATTATCATATCTGATTGATTTTAACTTTATTTGGAAAAAAAAGTAAATTAAAAAACCAAATTAAATTGTATTAAAAATTTAAAAGTGACAGATAAATAGAATATAAATTTCACTCAAAAGTGACACATAAAAAAGAACGGAAAAAGTAATTAAGAACATTAAATTGAAAATGAAATTTTGTGTTTTCAAAATTTATTTATTCATTCATTTAATATGTCCATTTTTTTTGTATTCTATCGAGGCACTTCATATATTTACTTAACGTATCATTCAATTTAATTTTGAAAACTCAAATAAAGTAGTGTTATTATCTTTAGTACTCATTTGGATTTAATGCATCGTAGAAAAAGATTTTAAGATTGTAATAAAATATAATAAAAATTAAAATTCCAACTAAAAAAAAGAAAAAAAAACAATGATTGCTTCAATTAAAAAGAAAATTATTAGAAAATAAAAAAAAATTGTGTGGATAAATTAAAAAATAAAGTAAAAAAACAATCTATAAACTCATGAAAGCTACACACTTTAAGGATGCAAACTACAAATTGGAGTGAAAAAAAATTAAATATAAAATAGAATGATAACATTAACATGGTGTCTGTCTAAGCATCACACACACACACACACACACACACACACACACACACACACATATATATATATATATATATATATATTGCTATGCAAAATATTCCATTACATTTTTTTGAGTTGACACCACTTATAGGAATCTATATATTGCTATGCAAAATATTCCATTACATTTTTTTGAGTTGACACAACTTATAGGAATCTATATATATATATATATATATATATATATTCTGATAGAACCATAATGATAAAATATTATATGAATTTTATAAATATTTCATTAATTTTACTGTTATATGAACCAATCAATTTTTTTTTTATAATTATGTGACGAGGGAAATGTATACTTTCCAATTAAAAAAAAAAATCAATTTGTTGAGAAACGACCAAGAAATCAAACTACGATGTTACATTAAAACATTTATAAATAATATATACGAGATAATAGATTGCCAGTAGATTAAACAATTAAAATTTTGACAAATTTTTTAATTAATTAGAGATCGAATTCTATTCCACTCTTAAAAATATAATTATATATACGCCAACAATATGAAAATTTATGACAAAAAATTAGTAAATAATTAATACATATTTTGTAATTGTCTGCGTCCATTTGATTTAGATGGTTAAGGAATAAAATAGTTTTGAAGAAAAAGACATCAAACTTCTTTGCATATTAACCATTACTTACATGATAAAATCGATCCAGCAAATTCATGGATCGATCCAAATTCATAAAAAAAAAATTGACTCAAATCCAATTTAATTCATATAAATATCAATTGGATCAACTCAAAATTAACTAATTTTATTTTTCAATCCAACCCAATATTCAATAAATTAACCCAAAATTAACACATTTCACTTTTTAATTCATTGAATATTAATTTAATGGGTGTTTTTAAAATTCAAAAATTTTGAACCATATAGTATTAACCCAATAATATTTTCAACATTCAAATATCTTGATCTATTGAGTATTAACTCAATAAATATTTTTAAGATTCAAAAATTTTAATCAATTAAATATTAACCCAGCTTCTTCATAATACGTGACAAATCATTTATTGCAGATTTCTAAGAGATTTGGTGTCGTACTAGAATGGGTCGATTTTGGCCGAAATTGTTCAAATTTGGAACGGACCTAACTGAAATTTCAACATTTTGTTTTTTCATTTCGTGCAAGTCCACCGGATGACAAGCCACATGACAATATATGGTAGGAAATTGCTTTCGTATTTATATTCTTAATTTTTTACTATGAATTATTTAATGCAAGTGGACTAACTCTTTGCTCCTCTCTCTAGCTGTTCCAATTAATTAGCGACTTAAAATAAATAGCAATTTAATAATCTTAGCGGGAAAAAATGGATGGAAATGTATCAAATTATTGTATTTTATTTTCACTTGATAAAAAAATATTAATAATAATGTGAAATACGATAAACAAATTCCAATTTCATGATGAATATTTGTACATTTACAGAAAAGCAAGTACGTCGGATTTAACAAATATGTTTTATATTTCATGCTAAAGCAACGAGAATAGGAGGTCATTTGTAAAGAATTCATCATTCATGGATCGATTCAAATCAATCCAACCCATTAATGATCTATATTTTTTAATCCATTAATAATTCAACTCATTAATGATCCAACCCAAATCCGTCCAACCCATTTATTTATCACCTCTGCTTTATAACTTATAAGTCAACTAATAATTAATTAAATATAATTGAAGTTTTTCCTTCTCCTTGCAGGATTCTTATAAATAAATAAATAATGCAACTAAACTGCTATACTTTGAAAATAATTCTACATTTATTTTATTTATTTTTTGCTTTCTATCTATTTTTTTTTAATATAAGCATTAATTCAAACGGATCTAAACTTCACATTTAAGTAACATTGAAATTTTTCTTTTTCCACTTTTATTTTCCTTTGCCACGATTGACACCATCTTTCCCATTATAATATATATATATATATATATATATATATATATATGAAAACAATATAATCTCGTTTTAGTGCTAAATAAATACTCTTTTTAAGAACTTCCCAAAGTTAGTTGCTTTGTTTTCTTGGAGACCCCACTTAATTCGTAATGATCATGTTGATTATTTAATTATATCTTTAATTAATTCACACCTAACTTATACCATGATAAATATTATTTAAATAGTTTCTTTTGGATCATCTTATATAGTGCTTTTAGTTTAATTATGAAGAAATAAAGAATACAGAGAATAAAGAAAAAGAATATTCCTATATTTTTGTCATATATTTTTGGTATTGCTTAGAGACATATATACAAGAAATAAAACTCTGTTTTTGAAAGTAATTAAACATCGGAAAACTAGCCTATAAAGAGAAAAATATAATATAATAGTTTAAGGAAATACAGCTGTACAATATCTTCTAATACGCCCCCCTCAAGCGGGATCCAGAAGATTAATGGATCCAAGCTTGCCTAATAACCGTTGGAACTAAGTAGAAGGCAGAACTTTGGTGAACACATTGGCAAGTTGATCACTGGATCGCACATAATGAGTATGAATAACTTGAGATTGAACTTGCTGATGAATATAATGACAGTCGACCTCAATGTGTTTCGGTCTTTCATGAAATACAGGATTGGTTGCTATGTGCATTGCTACCTGATTATCACAAAAAAGTGTTAACGGGGTAGCAAAAGAGCAACCCATATCAGACAGAAGACTCTTAAGCCACACAAGCTCACACGCACCAGATGCCATAGCACGGTACTCAGCTTTAGCACTGGAACGAGCTACCACATGTTGTTTTTTGCTTTTCCAGGAGACAAGATTACCACCGATAAACATACAATAACCAGTAGTAGAACGACGATCAAGAGTATTCCCTGTCCAATTCGAATCAGTATAACCCATAATATTAGTGTGCTCATGGCTTGTCATTAAGAGTCCATGGCCTATCATTCCTTTTAAGTACCGCAATATACGTTTCACCATGCCCATATGATAGTCCGTTGGAGCATGCATATGTTGACTAACAAGACTTACTGCAAAACAAATATCAGGTCTAGTAATAATCAGATAGATCAATTTCCCAACAAGTTGCTGATAGGAAGTAGGAGAGTCAAGAACTGTTCCTAAAGACTCAAGCTTTAACTTGCTATCTAATGGAGTAGCTGCAGGTTTACATGATAACATACCAGCATTTTAAAGTAAATCCATAATATATTTTTGCTGATTTAGAAAATATCCTTTGCTGGATGAAGCCATTTTAATCCCAAGAAAATACTTCAAAGAATCGAGATCTTTAATAGGAAATTGTTGTTGAAGATTTTCTTTCAGTTTTGCAATAGAAGCAGCATTATTACCAGCAACAATAAGATCATCAACATAAACAAGAACCATTAACTTATCATTTTCTTGAAAACGAACATACAAAGGTGAATCAGCAGAACTTCGGAGAAAGCCAAGACCGGTAAGAGCAGAGCTTAACTTTACATGCCAAGCCCAACATACAAAGATGAAGAATCCATCATCCATGGATCGACCCAAAGACGAGCCTTATGACGGTTGATAGAACCATCAGGATAAAATTTTATCTTATACACCCAATGACTATCAACCGCATGCTTTCCATCAGGAAGAGGCATTATACTCCAAGTATTATTATCCTCAAGAGCCTTTACTTCCTCCTCCATTGCCTTCACCCATACATCTTGAGTCTGAGCTTCATAGAAATTCTTGGGTTCTCATTCATTCAAGATAGCTCCAAGAAATGTTGAATGCAAAGGTGACAATCTCTAATAAGTTAGAAATTTATTTAAAGGATACCTGACAGAATAACCGACATAATTTTGCAATTTTAGAGGAAGATGACGATCTCTTGAAGGATTCCTGCGAGGTGCTGGAATGGTGCCTTGCATTTCGGATGACCCCTACTTATGAGAACCAATGGGAACTACCATAGAGATATGACTAGCTACAGGTAGGTCATCTGGAGATGAATGGTTAATAGCAATGAAAGTCGGGGCTGCACAGTCCACTTGCTGAAAACTTTGTTGCTTATAAGAAGTCGGGACTGAACACTTCATTTGCTGAAAATTCGGTTGCTCACAAGAAATTTTGGTATGTGGTAAAGAAAATAAATCAGTTAACAGCTCCCCCTTATTAGAATCTAGAAAAAAAAAGAGCTTGATTCAACAAACCGAACATCCCTGCTAACATACAACCTTTTTGCAACAACATCATAACATTTGTATCCTTTTTGTGTTTGAGAATAACCTAGAAAAATACATTAAACAACTCTTGGTCAAGCTTGTCACGTTGATATGCTGACAAATGCACAAAACAAATGCATCCAAAAACCTTCAAATGAGATAAACTTGGTTTTTTATCCTGCAATACTTCAAGAGGTGATCGAAAATCCAGCACTCGACTGGGTAAGCGATTGATAAGATAAGTTGTAGTAAGAATACCATAAGACCAAAAAATATTTGGAACATTCATTTGAAGCATAAGAGCTCGTGTTTTCTCTAATAAGTCATGATTTTTTTGTTCAACAACCCCATTTTGTTGAGGAGAATTAACACAACTTGTCTGATGCAATATGCCATTAGAATTTAAGTAATTTTACATGTTATGAGATGTATATTCGGTGCCATTATCAGATCGAAGAATTTTAATAGGAGCTAAAAATTGTGTTAACACTAACAAATGAAAAACTTTGAAGCAATTAAAAACTTCAGATTTTGATTTCAACAAATAAACCCAAGTAACCCTTGAAAAATCATCAATAAAGGTAAAAAAATATTTAAAACCATCTATTGAAACTGAAAAAGGTCCCCATACATCTGAATGAACAATATCAAAAAATTTAAGAGTTCTAGATGAAGATGAACAAAACGGAAGTCTTGCAGACTTAGAATAGTGATAGACTTCACACTCAACAAATCTTTTTGACAGACCCGGAATAATTTTGGAGAAAACAGGTTTTGATGGATGAGCTAGACGTCGATGCCATAAGGAATACTCATTGGAAAGAAAAGAATAAGCTTGAAAAGCTCTTGATTCTCGAGAATTTGAAAAATAGTCGAGTCCATGAAACTGAAACCCTTCACCAATTGTCTTCTTGGTGACACAATCCTAAAAAATTACCTTGTAAGGAGTGAAAATAACTTCACAATTAAGAGAGGATATCAACTTGTTAACAGAGAGTAACTGAAAGAGAAAAGAGGGAACATAAAGAACTTCTAATTTTATAGTATCAGAAACAAGATTAATTTGTCCCTTACCCTTTACACATGCATTTTTTCCATTTGCTACTGAAACAAAGGAAGCAGTAGACAAATAATTAAAATTTTGAAGATTTCTAAACTTATTAGACATGTAATCCGTGGTACCAGAATCGACAACCCATAAGTCATGTAAATTATAGAAATTCAACACAGTTGTGAAGGCAAAGTGAGTACTTTGTGAATTTACAGATCTGACATCAGTTAGATAATCTCTAAATTTAGTAAACAAGGCAGTAGCTTCATCATTCTTCTGACTAATAGTTCCATCGTGGACATGCCCATGTTTTTCTTAAAGAAAACTTGCAAAATCATTCAACAAAGCAACATAATTAGAAAAAGATGATTCGGATGAATTAGTTACCAAATAAGCCTTAGTTATGCGTTTTTTTTATCTCCTCCCTTCTTCTCCTTGGTAAACTTAGGCTTCATTTCTGGATGAAGAATCCAGCAACGGTCCATTGAATGTCCGGGTGAATTACAATATGCACATTTCAAATCAGGACGCTTTTCCTTCTAAATTTTCTTTTCAGAAGAGTGATTTACAAGGTAGGCCCGTGTGTCTGAAACATGTGGAGTAGCATTACGAGTCATCACCTTCCTTCTCACTTCTTCACGTTGTATTGTTACACACACATTCTTCAAGGATGGAAGTTCAATATTCATTAAAATATGACAGCATAAATCCTCAAAGTCAGGACCCAAACTAGCCAATAATTGAAAAATTTGATCTTCTTATGTTCATTTTCGTAAGACAATCAGATCAATGGAGTGAGGTCTATAGACATCCAATTCATTCCACAAACTTTTCAATCTGTCTAGCAATTCAACAAAAGGCTTATCATCTTGTTAAAGGTTAGCAATATCTTTCTGGATCTGAAAAATACGAGTTGAATTATTTTGATTCCCATACATATCTCGAACAGCTTCCCACAGACACAAGGAAGACTCATGATGACTAAAAATTTCAGTAAGATTACGTTCCATTGAATTGAGGATCAACGACATGACCATCTGATCCTTTGACAGCCACGATTCATACTCTGGTGAATCAAAATCTAATTTTTTCCCTTGCCATTAATAAAGCTCAATCTTGATCTTCCACCAAGAGCTATAGTAACAGCTCTAGACCTAGGAAGGTAATTAAAACCATTCAACAAAACAGAAGTTAACCTTTGTGAAGTGTTGATATCGTTATCAATGTTGTAGGGGCAACAACCACCTCCTTTGCTACAGATTTTTCCTTATCGTCCATGATGTGAGATTACTGCTCTGATACCATGAAGAAATAAAGAATGCAGAGAATAAAGAAAAAAATATTCCTATATTTTTGTCATATATTTATGGTATTGCTTAAAGACATATATACAAGAAACAAAACTTTGTTTTTGGAAGTAATTAAATACCGAAAAACTAGCCTATAAAGAGGAAAATATAATACAATAGTTTAAGGAAATACCAATGTTATTAAAACCGAACCGGATAAAGAACCGATAAGGTTGGGGGTTCATTGTTTGATTGGTTCAACCGAATTTTTTTTATTTTTAAAATATTATAATTTTTAAATACTATTGTATAAAAATTAAAAAAATATTCATCAAACATTAAATATATATTATAAATATTTTAATAATAAGTTACAAAATATAATTTTAATTTTATTATTACAAGTGACTAATTATGGATTTTTGAATATCATATGTTATAAACATAAAAATACAATCATATCATAAAAATAATTTCATGTTTAGATGGAATACTAATGAAGTAAACACAAAAAATATTAACCTTTCATGTATGAGTATAATTATATTTAATTATAATAAATTCAAATAGATAATAAGTATATTAAATTATTAAGTGTCATTTTTAGAATTTAAAATTCTAATTTTTCAAATAAATAAATAATAAAATTTTAATATATATATATATGTATATTTTAAATTTTCATTATTTATTTATTTGAAAAAAATTAATATTTTAAATTCTAAAGATATTACTTAATAATTTAATAAACTATTACAATGATCCAAATAGATAATAATTATATTAAATTATTAAGTGACATATTTAGAATTTAAAATACAAATTTTTTTCAAATAAATAAATAATAAAAATTTAATATATATATATATAATGAATCAAAAATATAATAAGTATATTAAATTATTAAGTGATATACTTAAAATTTAAAATACTAATTTTTTTAAATAAATAAATAATGAATATATATATATATATATGTGTGTGTGTGTGTGTGAAAATATACAAAAAATAATAATTTTTTACACTTTTTAGTAAAAAATTCGATTTTGTCCGGTTCTCCGATTCAATCCAGTTTTTTCGATTTAATTCGATTTTTTGTCAATCCGATTTTCAGTAATTGAATCAACCGACTGACCAATCGGTTCGTGGTTAAACCGACCTATCCGGTTCGATTTTAATAACTATGAAAAATTAAGTTGTACAATATCTTCCAATTAATTAATTAATTAATTATGTCTAATCACAGTAAAATACAAAAGTTTGTCAAGGTAGATTAAAATTATTAGAGTTGTTTACATATAATTAAAGTGGAGAAGTATGCGCATGCGAGTCTTGGTTTTCTTTGAATAATCATTGGCATAATGACAAATTATCTTGCCTAATCTCCAATATTTAGATAATTAGGAGTTAATTAGGCTCGTGTGCTTTTCAATTTTAGCTTTTATTTTTTCTTATATTAATATCTATTTTTTACGGAAAGAAATGAGGGGGTATGAACGCAATTTGAAACCTAAACCTTTCGATACATTAATGCTATTGGAAATTTTTATATTAATTAATTTGTTTTCTCTTTATCTTATAATTAGTAAAATATCGATTGGATATCGGTAATGCCACACTATTGGCACGTAAGTCCATCTCAGTGTATGTAAGCATAGACATGCGCATATCATTGATTCTACAAAATTATTTTTAGCTGATGCAATCCATAGCAAAAGTATATATCCAAGAGCTGACAAAATTCTGTAAAACGAAGGTCAAGTTTCGGTGCAATTCTATTAATTATGTGGGATTAATAAAATCTTAGTATGACCCGAATTACTCAAACCCGAAATTTAAAAATAAAATTCATTCCATTCGATCCGAAATAAATAAAAAGATTCGAATTTAATGACATTTTAAAAAAATCATTTAAACAATCATAAACTAATGAATAACCAAATTGATCCAGCAGTCATTAATTGATAAAAAATTATATTTTAAATTGAAATGAAAAAATGGATTAACCCAAAACTTAAACAGTCTGATTTGGATGATTTAAATTTTAATTTAATTTTATCGAAATAATTCAAATGAGTCGGTTCGATTTTTTCAAATGAGCAAAGAAGCTTATAGCGTATAAATTGCATAATTAAGGAGCATTTTCAATTTCTGGTTGTGCATGATTAGGGATGAGCAAAAAAATTGAAAATATGGTTAACCGTAAAATTAATCCGAAATCGAACTGATTTTTATGGTTAAGCGATCCAATGGACTCCATTACGATTTTTAATTTTTATATTTTTTGTTAATGGTTACGGTTTAGGTTTTTAGGTACCGATTAACCGTTAGTCCACGATTAACCGGTTCATATATATATATATCTTCAATTTTTTCAATTTCTCTTTAAAATTTACATAAAATAATATTTTAAAATATATTTTATTTTTATACCTTAATTTATATTATGTCATTCTCTTTAATTATATAATATTATATATATATAGTATACGATTAACTTTTATATATATTATTTTTTATATTAAACTAAATTTATATTATATTATTTTTTTAATTATATAGTAATATTTATATATAGTATCTTATTAACTTTTATATATATTATTTTTTTATCATATATTGTTGTTCATATTTTACTTAATAGCATGTAATTATATTTTCTTATAATTTACAGTTTATGTTATAACATTTAATATTATTCAAAATTTTATTTAACTTAAAATCAAACATATTATAATTTTCAACAAATATCAAATATATTTTATAATAACAACTATTAATCTATATAACATGAATTTTAACTAGTAAATTATATTTGTTTCGTAATTTTTATATTAAATTACTTTACACATTTGAAATTGAATTGAACTTTATTTAAATTTTTTTAAATAATTTTATGTTATAAATTTTAACGGTTAACTGAAAAATATTGGTTAATCAAATCGAAAAATTGAAACCGATGGACTGGTTAACCGAATGCAACGGATTGGTTAATGGTTAGTGATTTTAAAAAATCGATATTAATGAACTAATTAATTTTTTTGTTAATGAACCAATTAATCGGTTCATGCTCATCCCGATGAAGCCACCTTCTTTTATTGGGCCTACTAAATTGTATTGGCATAATATATATAACCTACAAAAATAAAATAATCTATTAATATCATAATTTGTTGAGTAGAATAAACCTGAAAATGATATTAGAGGTTAGTGGTAAGGGCTTGTTTGGGAACATGATTTTCATGGCAACTTGATTCACATGATGAGCTATGGCCTATGGCCCTTATTGGATTCCATGTGGGCTGTGCCAATTGCCAAGAGATTTAAAGCTTATGGTGACTGATTAACATGACGATATGGCCATAAAATAAAGGGTCACTAAATTAATGGGCATATTGCACCTTTTTAGTGGGTTTTTGTTTTAGCCTTTTAATCTTCTTAATTGGATAAAAATATCCAACAAAAATAATGCTCTTACAGGTGTCAAAACAGATAAAAGGGATGAACCAAAATCCTTAAATCAATTGGTTTCAACTTCCAATTTCTTTATCTCAACTTCGTATTATATATTTATATATAATACATAAATGCCTCTGTAAATAACCTTCGTAAATTAACAGTGTTAAGATGGTACCGATATAATATTAATACATGGCAAAATATGTCATATTAGTTGCCCATTTTACAAAGTCAATAATATATTTTAATAGACAAAACTGGAAAAAAAAAATAGGAGTTGGCATGTTTCATAAATGTTAGCGCTACATCAATGCTTATCAATAATATTAATTCAAAGTTAACGAAAATTACTTATAAAGGTATTTTTGGATCAATTTTTTTAATGTTAAGAAATTTTTGTTCTAATATAAATGATATAAGTATTTTAATATCTTAAAAAAATGTAAATGACATTTTTTGTACCTTTTTTCTTACT